>CM059787.1:6903512-7063512 GCA_030435695.1 Brachymystax lenok tsinlingensis | reverse complement strand
AGTCCAGAGCAGTAGGTAATGTCGGTAGAGATTAGACAGTCCAGAGCAGTAGGTAATGTCAGTAGAGATTAGACAGTCCAGAGCAGTAGGTAATATCAATAGAGATTAGACAGTCCAGAGCAGTAGGTAATGTCAATAGAGATTAGACAGTCCAGAGCAGTAGGTAATGTCAGTAGAGATTAGACAGTCCAGAGCAGTAGGTAATGTCAGTAGAGATTAGACAGTCCAGAGCAGTAGGTAATATCAATAGAGATTAGACAGTCCAGAGCAGTAGGTAATATCAGTAGAGATTAGACAGTCCAGAGCAGTAGGTAATGTCAGTAGAGATTAGACAGTCCAGAGCAGTAGGTAATATCAATAGAGATTAGACAGTCCAGAGCAGTAGGTAATGTCAGTAGAGATTAGACAGTCCAAAGCAGTAGGTAATGTCAGTAGAGATTAGACAGTCCAGAGCAGTAGGTAATGTCAGTAGAGATTAGACAGTCCAGAGCAGTAGGTAATATCAGTAGAGATTAGACAGTCCAGAGCAGTAGGTAATATCAGTAGAGATTAGACAGTCCAGAGCAGTAGGTAATATCAATAGAGATTAGACAGTCCAGAGCAGTAGGTAATATCGGTAGAGATTAGACAGTCCAGAGCAGTAGGTAATGTCAGTAGAGATTAGACAGTCCAGAGCAGTAGGTAATGTCAATAGAGATTAGACAGTCCAGAGCAGTAGGTAATGTCAGTAGAGATTAGACAGTCCAGAGCAGTAGGTAATGTCAGTAGAGATTAGACAGTCCAGAGCAGTAGGTAATATCAATAGAGATTAGACAGTCCAGAGCAGTAGGTAATGTCAGTAGAGATTAGACAGTCCAGAGCAGTAGGTCATGTCAGTAGAGATTAGACAGTCCAGAGCAGTAGGTCATGTCAGTAGAGATTAGACAGTCCAGAGCAGTAGGTAATGTCAGTAGAGATTAGACAGTCCAGAGCAGTAGGTAATGTCAGTAGAGATTAGACAGTCCAGAGCAGTAGGTAATGTCAGTAGAGATTAGACAGTCCAGAGCAGTAGGTAATGTCAGTAGAGATTAGACAGTCCAGAGCAGTAGGTAATGTCAGTAGAGATTAGACAGTCCAAAGCAGTAGGTAATGTCAGTAGAGATTAGACAGTCCAGAGCAGTAGGTAATGTCAGTAGAGATTAGACAGTCCAGAGCAGTAGGTAATATCAGTAGAGATTAGACAGTCCAAAGCAGTAGGTAATGTCAGTAGAGATTAGACAGTCCAGAGCAATAGGTAATGTCAGTAGAGATTAGACAGTCCAGAGCAGTAGGTAATATCAGTAGAGATTAGACAGTCCAGAGCAGTAGGTAATGTCAGTAGAGATTAGACAGTCCAGAGCAGTAGGTCATGTCAGTAGAGATTAGACAGTCCAGAGCAGTAGGTAATGTCAGTAGAGATTAGACAGTCCAGAGCAGTAGGTAATGTCAGTAGAGATTAGACAGTCCAGAGCAGTAGGTAATGTCAATAGAGATTAGACAGTCCAGAGCAGTAGGTAATGTCAGTAGAGATTAGACAGTCCAGAGCAGTAGGTAATGTCAGTAGAGATTAGACAGTCCAGAGCAGTAGGTAATATCAATAGAGATTAGACAGTCCAGAGCAGTAGGTAATGTCAATAGAGATTAGACAGTCCAGAGCAGTAGGTAATGTCAGTAGAGATTAGACAGTCCAGAGCAGTAGGTAATGTCAGTAGAGATTAGACAGTCCAGAGCAGTAGGTAATATCAATAGAGATTAGACAGTCCAGAGCAGTAGGTAATATCAGTAGAGATTAGACAGTCCAGAGCAGTAGGTAATGTCAGTAGAGATTAGACAGTCCAGAGCAGTAGGTAATATCAATAGAGATTAGACAGTCCAGAGCAGTAGGTAATGTCAGTAGAGATTAGACAGTCCAAAGCAGTAGGTAATGTCAGTAGAGATTAGACAGTCCAGAGCAGTAGGTAATGTCAGTAGAGATTAGACAGTCCAGAGCAGTAGGTAATATCAGTAGAGATTAGACAGTCCAGAGCAGTAGGTAATATCAGTAGAGATTAGACAGTCCAGAGCAGTAGGTAATATCAATAGAGATTAGACAGTCCAGAGCAGTAGGTAATATCAGTAGAGATTAGACAGTCCAGAGCAGTAGGTAATGTCAGTAGAGATTAGACAGTCCAGAGCAGTAGGTAATGTCAATAGAGATTAGACAGTCCAGAGCAGTAGGTAATGTCAGTAGAGATTAGACAGTCCAGAGCAGTAGGTAATGTCAGTAGAGATTAGACAGTCCAGAGCAGTAGGTAATATCAATAGAGATTAGACAGTCCAGAGCAGTAGGTAATGTCAGTAGAGATTAGACAGTCCAGAGCAGTAGGTCATGTCAGTAGAGATTAGACAGTCCAGAGCAGTAGGTCATGTCAGTAGAGATTAGACAGTCCAGAGCAGTAGGTAATGTCAGTAGAGATTAGACAGTCCAGAGCAGTAGGTAATGTCAGTAGAGATTAGACAGTCCAGAGCAGTAGGTAATGTCAGTAGAGATTAGACAGTCCAGAGCAGTAGGTAATGTCAGTAGAGATTAGACAGTCCAGAGCAGTAGGTAATGTCAGTAGAGATTAGACAGTCCAAAGCAGTAGGTAATGTCAGTAGAGATTAGACAGTCCAGAGCAGTAGGTAATGTCAGTAGAGATTAGACAGTCCAGAGCAGTAGGTAATATCAGTAGAGATTAGACAGTCCAAAGCAGTAGGTAATGTCAGTAGAGATTAGACAGTCCAGAGCAATAGGTAATGTCAGTAGAGATTAGACAGTCCAGAGCAGTAGGTAATATCAGTAGAGATTAGACAGTCCAGAGCAGTAGGTAATGTCAGTAGAGATTAGACAGTCCAGAGCAGTAGGTCATGTCAGTAGAGATTAGACAGTCCAGAGCAGTAGGTAATGTCAGTAGAGATTAGACAGTCCAGAGCAGTAGGTCATGTCAGTAGAGATTAGACAGTCCAGAGCAGTAGGTAATGTCAGTAGAGATTGGACAGTCCAGAGCAGTAGGTCATGTCAGTAGAGATTAGACAGTCCAGAGCAGTAGGTAATGTCAGTAGAGATTAGACAGTCCAGAGCAGTAGGTCATGTCAGTAGAGATTAGACAGTCCAGAGCAGTAGGTCATGTCAGTAGAGATTAGACAGTCCAGAGCAGTAGGTAATGTCAGTAGAGATTAGACAGTCCAGAGCAGTAGGTCATGTCAGTAGAGATTAGACAGTCCAGAGCAGTAGGTCATGTCAGTAGAGATTAGACAGTCCAGAGCAGTAGGTAATGTCAGTAGAGATTAGACAGTCCAAAGCAGTAGGTAATGTCAGTAGAGATTAGACAGTCCAGAGCAGTAGGTAATGTCAGTAGAGATTGGACAGTCCAGAGCAGTAGGTCATGTCAGTAGAGATTAGACAGTCCAGAGCAGTAGGTAATGTCAGTAGAGATTGGACAGTCCAGAGCAGTAGGTAATCATCTACTGCTGGAAGATAAAAGAGACAGCATCCTTCCTTCATTTCCCCTGGAGAGAGCCTGCAACTCAACTCAATTCAATTCAAGGGGCTTTATTGGCATGGGAAACATGTATTAACATTGCCAAAGCAAGTGAGATAGATAATAAACAAAAGTGAAATAAACAATAAAAATGAACAGTAAACATTACACTCAGATAAATTCCAAAAGAATAAAGGCATTACAAATAAATAAATAAATCTGTGGCGCCGGTATATATGGGAAATGGAATAGCGCCAAACCAACACAACCAACCAGTTGCCAAAAATATATTACATCCGGAATTAATGGAAAAATACCAGATGTATCCGAAATATATGATATATCCCAGCAACTCCCAACCCGGAAACAAAGTCTTTTTTTATGCATATTATTGTCTGTAACTAGTACATGTGCCCATCTCCCTGATATCAAATTATTAACGATACACACTGTGTTTCCACCCACCCATGTGTCATAACGGTGCGGAATGGTCATGTGAGGTGAAATGTGAATATTATGGGATGTGAGCGCTCAGTTTGTTTGTTTGACCTGACGAAGATCCGTTTCAGATGGAAAACGTTTTCAATAAAGAGGTGGATTGGGAGCTTTACAACTGTACGGGCCTTTACTAGTCTTCTCTCTTTCTAACCCATACTGGAAACAAACAAAACAACAACGACAAAAACAAATATGTAAACACATGTTGTGACTGTATGAATGGGGATGGGGGGGGGATCACTTTTAGGGAAATATGTGCCTCATATGGTCATACATTTGGGCAAGAGGTCAGGAAGTGCAGCTCAGTTTCCACCTCATATCCTGTCTTCTCTTGAGAGCCAGGTATGCTTCTGTCTGTACATAGCCTTTTATTTGTTTTCTTTGTTTTGGGTCAGTCACAGTGGCCAGGTATTCTGACACTGTGTTCTCTCTCTCTATCTCTCTCTCTGTGTCTGTCTGTCTGCCTCTCTCTCTCTGTCTCTCTCTCTCTCTCTCTCTCTCTCTCTCTCTCTCTCTCTCTCTCTCTCTCTCTGTCCGACTCATCCCCTTCCTTGCCCCTTATTCTTTCACACCTCCCCCGTATTCTCTCACAATGTCTTGCTCATCATCACTAAAAAACACACTGTCATTTCTCTCTTTCCCTTTCTCCTCCTCTGTGTTTCACTATTGCTCTGTGTGTGTGTGTGTGTGTGTGTGTGTGTGTGTGTGTGTGTGTGTGTGTGTGTGTGTGTGTGTGTGTGTGTGTGTGTGTGTGTGTGTGTGTGTGTGTGTGTGTGTTTGTGTGTGCAGGAGATGACCAGTAGGAATTATCAGCAGAGATGACCAGTAGGATTTATCAGCAGAGATGACCAGTAGGAATTATCAGCAGAGATGACCAGTAGGAATTATCAGCAGAGACGACCAGTAGGAATTACCAGCAGAGATGACCAGTAGGATTTATCAGCAGAGATGACCAGCAGGAATTATGAGCAGAGATGACCAGTAGGAATTATGAGCAGAGATGACCAGTAGGAATTATCAGCAGAGATGACCAGTAGGAATTATCAGCAGAGATGACCAGTAGGAATTATCAGCAGAGACGACCAGTAGGAATTACCAGCAGAGACGACCAGTAGGATTTATCAGCAGAGACGACCAGTAGGAATTATCAGCAGAGATGACCAGTACGAATTATCAGCAGAGATGACCAGTAGGATTTATCAGCAGAGATGACCAGTAGGAATTATCAGCAGCGATGACCAGTAGGAATTATCAGCAGCGATGACCAGTAGGAATTATCAGCAGAGATGACCAGTAGGAATTATCAGCAGAGATGACCAGTAGGAATTACCAGCAGAGATGACCAGTAGGAATTATCAGCAGAGATGACCAGTAGGAATTTTCAGCAGAGATGACCAGTAGGAATTTTCAGCAGAGATGACCAGTAGGATTTATCAGCAGAGATGACCAGTAGGAATTATCAGCAGAGATGACCAGTAGGAATTATCAGCAGAGATGACCAGTAGGAATTATCAGCAGAGATGACCAGTAGGATTTATCAGCAGAGATGACCAGTAGGAATTATCAGCAGCGATGACCAGTAGGAATTATCAGCAGAGATGACCAGTAGGATTTATCAGCAGAGATGACCAGTAGGATTTATCAGCAGAGATGACCAGTAGGAATTATCAGCAGAGATGACCAGTAGGAATTATCAGCAGAGATGACCAGTAGGAATTTTCAGCAGAGATGACCAGTAGGAATTATCAGCAGAGATGACCAGTAGGATTTATCAGCAGAGATGACCAGTAGGAATTATCAGCAGCGATGACCAGTAGGAATTTTCAGCAGAGATGACCAGTAGGAATTATCAGCAGCGATGACCAGTAGGAATTATCAGCAGAGATGACCAGTAGGAATTACCAGCAGAGATGACCAGTAGGAATTATCAGCAGAGATGACCAGTAGGAATTATCAGCAGAGATGACCAGTAGGAATTACCAGCAGAGATGACCAGTAGGATTTATCAGCAGAGATGACCAGTAGGAATTATCAGCAGAGATGACCAGTAGGAATTATCAGCAGAGATGACCAGTAGGATGTACCAGCAGAGATGACCAGTAGGAATTATCAGCAGAGATGACCAGTAGGAATTATCAGCAGAGACGACCAGTAGGAATTATCAGAAGAGTCCAAAACAGTAGGGGGGGAGGTAATGGTCAGAGTCTGTACGCCCTATTGTGAGATTCCTCTTCTCTTCTCCTCTCTCCTTTTCTCTCATCTCCTCTCCTCTCCTCTCCTACCCTCTACTCTATTCTCCTTTCCTAACCTTTCCTCTTCTCCTCTCTCCTTTTCTCTTCTCTCCGCTCCTCTATTCTCCTCTCATCTATTCTCCTCTATTCTCCTCTATTCTCCTCTCCTCTATTCTCCTACCCTCTATTCTCCTCTCCTCTCCTATCCTCTATTCTCCTCTCCTTTATTCTCCTCTCCTCTATTCTCCTCTCCTCTATTCTCCTCTCCTCTATTCTCCTCTCCTCTATTCCCCTCTACTCTCTGTCACATGGATGGACGCTTGAGAGACGAAGCAAGTATGGGGAGTCAAACATTTCATATAGAACAGACATGGAACGAGACAGGAAGAGCGTCAACAAAAGGAGTAACATAAAAAGGAAACAGTTAAGGCAGCAGCAGGGAACAGAGCTGGGGAACTGACAAATATAGGGAAGGAAATAACAGATGATGAGTGAGTCCAGGTGAGTCCAATAACGCTGATGCGCGTGATGAGGGAGGGCAGATGTGCGTAATGGATGATATGAGTGATGCAGGGTGGGGAAGAGCGGGAGCAGACGTGACACTCTATTCTCCTCTCCTCTATTCTCCTCTCCTCTATTCTCCTCTCCTCTATTCTCCTCTCCTCTATTCTCCTCTCCTCTATTCTCCTCTACTCTATTCTCCTCTACTCTATTCTCCTCTCCTCTATTCTCCTCTACTCTATTCTCCTCTACTCTATTCTCTTCTCCTCTATTCTCCTCTCCTCTATTCTCCTCTACTCTATTCTCCTCTCCTCTATTCTCCTCTCCTCTATTCTCCTCTCCTCTATTCTCCTCTCCTCTATTCTCCTCTCCTCTATTCTCCTCTACTCTATTCTCCTCTCCTCTATTCTCCTCTCCTCTATTCTCCTCTACTCTATTCTCCTCTACTCTATTCTCCTCTCCTCTATTCTCCTCTCCTCTATTCTCCTCTACTCTATTCTCCTCTCCTCTATTCTCCTCTACTCTATTCTCCTCTCCTCTATTCTCCTCTCCTCTATTCTCCTCTACTCTATTCTCCTCTACTCTCCCCTCCTCTATTTTAATCTATTCTCCACTATTCTCCTATATTCTCCTCTATTCTCCTCTACTCTCCTCTATTTTAATCTATTCTCCACTATTCTCCTCTCTACTCTATTCTCCTCTACTCTCCCCTCCTCTATTTTAATCTATTCTCCACTATTCTCCTATATTCTCCTCTATTCTCCTCTACTCTCCCCTCCTCTATTTTAATCTATTCTCCACTATTCTCCTATATTCTCCTCTATTCTCCTCTACTCTCCCCGCCTCTATTTTAATCTATTCTCCACTATTCTCCTATATTCTCCTCTATTCTCCTCTACTCTCCCCGTCTCTATTTTAATCTATTCTCCACTATTCTCCTATATTCTCCTCTATTCTCCTCTACTCTCCCCGCCTCTATTTTAATCTATTCTCCTCTATTCTCCTCTACTCTATTCTCCTCTACTCTCCCCTCCTCTATTTTAATCTATTCTCCACTATTCTCCTATATTCTCCTCTATTCTCCTCTACTCTCCCCGCCTCTATTTTAATCTATTCTCCACTATTCTCCTATATTCTCCTCTATTCTCCTCTACTCTCCCCGCCTCTATTTTAATCTATTCTCCTCTATTCTCCTCTATTCTCCTCTACTCTATTCTCCTCTCCTCTATTCTCCTCTCCTTTATTCTCCTCTCCTCAATTCTCCTCTCCTCTATTTTATTTCTCTCCTCTATTTTCCTCTATTCTCCTCTCCTCTATTCTCCTCTCATCTATTCTCCTCTATTCTCCTGTTCACACTTCACTTTTATTCTCCTCTCCTCTATCCTCCTCCCATTTCCTCTCCAGTCATCCACTCTTGATTCAACTAATCAAGGTCATTATGATGATAAATTAGCTGAAGGACGTGTTTGCTGCAGTAAGATAAACAAAAGCATCTTGGCTCAATCCAAACACTTTGCCCCTAAGCCCTTTATCGAGTGGCCACTTGCTAATGTGTTCATCACTCGAGTCTGCAGGTGTTTTGGCCAAAATGAGCATTGAAGTGATGTGTACATGTGTGTATTGACATCCTAAACTGCCAATTATCAATATTCCAAAATGTGAAATCCATTCGCAAACTTCCTGTGATCCGTCCCACCTAACAACAACATTCTGTTCTCGAGAGCAACAAATCAGGCAGTTCATATGGTCTCGTACGTGAGGCTGAATATCTGCGTTTCCGATCCTGAGGCTCTACAGTGACGCTGAGCGGTATTGTATCTCAGGCCTGAGTTTCGCCTCACGAGGCAGCCCATGACGGGGCTCATGAGACTGCTTCAGCAGGAAAAAGACTATGGGGACAGCACCTTGAGGTCTTGATCTTTGTATACTGGCTATAGGGTAGTTGCCAGCACCTTCAGCGTCCCGAAACCAACCGTATGCAGAATATTTCACAAGATTGGGCGAAAGACCAGGAACTATCTGAAGATGGCCATCAACTTCCCAGCTCCAGAAAATGTGGAAGATATAGGGAGGTTGGCGAGGAGCGATGTGTTCAGAAAGACAGTCGGGCGATGATTGTCCAACAGCACTGGACAAAGCAGGAATACTTTAATTACAAGCAGATCCATCCAGAAGCAGGTCTGATACTTGGGCGATATTACCAAAATGAAACTGATTTTACAATATTGAACCTAAACATAGCTGATATAGCTGCCTTGTTTAAACAAATGTGGTTTCTAATGACAATTGAGATGTACAAACTATGGCATAAGAGAACGACAAGCGGATAAGCGGCAATCTGTAATTTTGATGAAGACAATAATGAGCGAGCTAGGATGAATGTAGTCAATATAACTATTTGTTTAGCACTTTTGTAATGTACTCCGACAGAATTCAGAACATGGGCCATTCTCACAGTGTTCTCCCTGAACACCAAGTCAGAACCGTAGGTTAAAAAAAGGGGGCATATAAGCAGACAATGAAAGCTCTTACAATATTTGATGATTACGTTTCTCTATAATTTTTATTTACAGCATGTGAGAGAACAATCATAAACGTAGTGTATCAAAAACTCAAAACTAGGACACTCCAGAAAAAAACTTTTTCATGCAGGCGTCCAATTCACAAACATAAGTTTACAAAAAATAAATACAGTATCAATAGCAATATGAATAACAATAATACAATGTTTCCTTATAAATGTGGTTCATTTTGGTTGGCTGGAATAGAACAATGTACAAAATGTCAGCCAGACGTTCTAATTTACTGAATCGCGTCTTGAGTCAATGTTGATAATCAAATTCTTCAAGTTTCTCTAGTGCTAGCATCCACTGGCTCGCACGGATATACCACAAGAGTTGGTAAACAGCTAATGACCAACTGTTCATGTTGACAACTTCCATGTTGACTGTTTACAATTTGTACATTTTGTTAAACACTTCCAACAATACACAGTTCCAACTTTTTTTTAAACGTATACTTTGTCCATTTAACAGGCGTTCTTAAACATGATCCAAAGTAACATTGTTAACAGAGCTTTGTCTCAGTACAGTGTTGAATATGAAGTGATATTCTGCGAGTCAGGGTGATGACATCTCTCTGAACAGATGTTGGATCAACTTCTTAGGGATTGGTGGCTCCCCTGCGGGACGGTTGAGCTAACGTAGGCTAATGCGATTAGCATGAGGTTGTAAGTAACAAGAACATTTCCCAGGACATAGGCATATCTGATATTGGCAGAAGCTTAATTCTTGTTAATCTAACTGCACTGTTCAATTTACAGTAGCTATTACAGTGAAAGAATAACATGCTATTGTTTGAGGAGAGTACAAAGTTTTGAACATGAACAGTTATTAATAAACATTTGGGCAGTCTTGATACAAAATTTGCAACAGAAATGCAATGGTTCATTGGACATTCACTGCTGCCATCTAGTGGCCAAAATCTAAACTGCACCTGGCTGGAATAATACATTATGTCCTTTCTCTTGCATTTCAAAGATGATGGTACAAAAAAGATTGACATTTAATGAACATTTTGTAGAGGTTAATACATAAGGTAAAATCAAGTCTGAAATGTGGAATCAAATACACTTCAAGTTTTAAAGGAAAGTTCTGCAACAAGGGGTGATCAAATTAAGATATTACATCTGTAGCTGTTTGCCTAGAGACTCATGCCGGGGGATTGGTATACTCTCATACTCCAACAATGTTCTAGCTCAAACCCAGTTCTGAGCATAAGCATTGGTCTAATTCAAACATAAGTGTTTTCATTGTCAAACATGCAAACGTTCCTTTCTGCAGCACCATGTCGATGATGGCACGTGCCTTGTCTGCCCTCTCAGCCATCACCTTTACTGAGTCTTTTTCATAATCATTGATCACTTTCTTCTGCAGGAGCCCGTCCAGGAGACATTTAATAATAGGCTCTGATACTTTTTCCACAAACTTCAACCACACAAAACGCAGCTGCTCCACAACACGGACCTCCAGCCCACCAATCAACACAGTATCTGGGGGTGCAGGTAAAAGTAAGAGATACATTTGCCAAACATGTACTTGAGATGCAAGATACCTTCTACATTGACGTGTAGATGATCCACACTGTAGATACGTGTATGACAGTAAGGGGACTGGATGGGTTGAAATAATAACTTACCTGTTAGTGGCACTTGACGTATCCATACCTCCTCATCCCCTCTCTTCAGAAGCCTAAGCTCCACATCCTCTGTACCTGCCTCCAGGAACACCTGGAAGGTGGGGTGGTAGTTGGGGCCGTAGTCACGGCGAAACATTTCCGCCTGAAACACATGGAAAGTCAATGTTATTTCTCCACCTACTGGCATTC
Source organism: Brachymystax lenok tsinlingensis (assembly GCA_030435695.1). NCBI lineage: Eukaryota > Metazoa > Chordata > Actinopteri > Salmoniformes > Salmonidae > Brachymystax > Brachymystax lenok. Next base: position 7,052,378 of record CM059787.1, on the reverse strand, counting down.
AGTACATGTATCAGCACAGCTCACATTTCAAAATCACACAGCATTTGGTACGACAACGTCACGTCCACATGATCCAGGACATGTCTGCTAAAAATATGATTTATTGTACCAATGGTTGTATCTTGTTTTTCTCAGCGGAATCACAGCAGAGTTTGTATATTTCCCCACAGGTGAGCGGGCAGTTGGAGGGGATCTGAATGTATTTGCAGGCCCGCTGTAGCTTCTCCACCTGCAAGAAAGCTGATTATCAATAAGGGTCCTTCCATTATCAGAGGAGAGACAAATTACATATTTTACTGCCTTAAAGTGACTTTCAGATTCATTTTAGCAACAAAAATGTCCTTATACTGAAAGTAAGTTTCTTTGCACCTCAGCGACAGGCACGTTCACTGGAAGTAAATGTACGTTCAGAGTTGGCTTGCGGAGTTGTGGTTTGTGGAACAGCAGCACTTGGCCTTCCACTGAGGATGAGAAGTAGGAGGTTACCAGGCCCCATAAGGAGAGTTCTGTGATGTCCATCACAGCATGTGAGTCAGTCACCCTGACTGGCTGCAAAACTTCCACACTGTCACCAGTAACATGGGCCACAGATAAGGCATCAAAGCCTTTCCCTGGAATAGAGAAAAGGGTCATTCGTGAACTGTGTTGATTGTGTAACAGGGTGAAGATTGTCCTGTTACTAGGTAGTCATTTTGAGTATCGCTATTGTACTCTGGGATTGATGTTTCCAATTACTTCAAGGCTAACGAGGTGATTAAGCACACCTGTGCCCCTCCCTTTAAGCGTTTGGTGACGTGTCATATGTTAACAGAGGGATGTACATGAGGGATACCCTTATCATGAAAAAATGTGAACTTTTTGGAATTTATTGCAATGGTGATAAACTGCACTACAAGAGTGGATAAGAACTCGGGAAGGACTGCTGTCGCCGTGGCTCCAGCTGAACGATTTTTGGGAGCGAGGGAAATAACAGGGGAAGGACTGCATGAAATACTGGCAGGAGCAATGGGATCCTCTCAGGTCTCTGGATCTGTGTTAGGGGTCTGAGTAAAGTTGATTGATTGAGGATAATTCTTTGTTTTGTTTTGTATGTTGTTTTCGGACGTTAGAGGACGTCCAAAGTTAAAGTTTTTCCCTTTTCTGTTTTTCTGTTTACAGAAATACAGGAACAACGTTTCAGGATGTAGCCCTAGTACCCACCGAAGAAGAAGAAGATGAAGCGGCTCTGGGTGCATAGTCACTTTACCACTACCTACATGTACAACTACTTTGACTAACCTGTACCCTCATAGTCACTTTATCACTACCTACATATACAACTACTTTGACTAACCTGTATCCTCATAGTCACTACCACTACCTACATGTACAACTACCCTGACTAACCTGTATCCTCATAGTCACTACCACTACCTACATGTACAACTACCCTGACTAACCTGTATCCTCATAGTCACTACCACTACCTACATGTACAACTACCCTGACTAACCTGTATCCTCATAGTGACTACCACTACCTACATGTACAACTACCCTGACTAACCTGTATCCTCATAGTCACTACCACTACCTACATGTACAACTACCCTGACTAACCTGTATCCTCATAGTCACTACCACTACCTACATGTACAACTACCCTGACTAACCTGTATCCTCATAGTCACTACCACTACCTACATGTACAACTACCCTGACTAACCTGTATCCTCATAGTCACTACCACTACCTACATGTACAACTACCCTGACTAACCTGTATCCTCATAGTGACTACCACTACCTACATGTACAACTACCCTGACTAACCTGTATCCTCATAGTCACTACCACTACCTACATGTACAACTACCCTGACTAACCTGTATCCTCATAGTCACTACCACTACCTACATGTACAACTACCCCGACTAACCTGTATCCTCATAGTCACTACCACTACCTACATGTACAACTACCCCGACTAACCTGTATCCTCATAGTCACTACCACTACCTACATGTACAACTACCCTGACTAACCTGTATCCTCATAGTGACTACCACTACCTACATGTACAACTACCCCGACTAACCTGTATCCTCATAGTGACTACCACTACCTACATGTACAACTACCCCGACTAACCTGTATCCTCATAGTCACTTTATCACTACCTACATATACAACTACCCTGACTAACCTGTATCCTCATAGTGACTTTATCACTACCTACATATACAGCTACCCTGACTAACCTGTACCCCCTCCACATTGACTCTGTACCGGTACCCCCTGTATATAGCCTCGTTATTGCTATGTAATTTTCTTGTGTTTTACTTTTTTATTCTATTTTTTTTTCTTTCGTTTATTTAGTAAATATTTTCTTGACTTTATTTCTTGAACTAGATTTTTTGTTTTAAGGGCTCGTAAGTAAGTATTTCGGGGTAAGGTCTACACCTGTTGTATTCAGCGCATGTGACAAATATAATTAGATTTGATTTGAAGTGTTGTTTGTTTCTAGGCCTTATTTATTGAATCGTTTGCATTTTATTATAATTAATATTTATTTATTTATTTTATTTTGTGTTTAAAGGTTTTAAACACAGAATTGCCTGAATCCTCAGTCAATTTGTAGCCCTACTTTCTAGCTTGTGCGGCTTCTCACTGTGTGCTGTGCTGTTTGCTCTATCTTGACTGAGTGATGCTGCAGTACCTACTGAACTAAGGCCTAGATCCAATCAGATCAAGCGTTAACTGGGCGAGAGTGGATGTTTTTGAAGGTGTTGGTAGGTGGAACTGCAATAGAGCTGTCAAATCGGTGAGCAGCTGCTCTTGCGATCGTTGTCAAGAAGCCACACCCGTCCCTCTCGTGTTAGAAGTTCAGAACGAGAAAGTGTAGGCTATATTGAAATAATGACACTCACATTGAAAATCACTAAACAAAATAATTTGTATTTTTATCAGTTTAATCGAGGTGTAGATTACATCTCACATTCCAGTGTTAGAACTTGTAAACAAGGCTGCATTGGATTTCCATTAATTCAACTCCGTGCAGCCGATGGCAATGTCCACTTTAGGTACTGTATAATACCGGGAGCCATTTGTGGATTTGACAGCTGTAAAGCAGTTCCACCTCCGACACCGTTAAAACATCAGCTGTGTGGATGTTTGAATAAATCGGATCTGTTTGAATAGGGCCCTAAATTGTTTGCTGTGACATTTCTATTTTAACCCTTCAACTTAAACAGCTTTAATAACGCCGTTTGATGGACTTGGGTAGTAGACAAGCAGTTTGTTTAAGTAAGACCTTTCATATTTACCCCTGTGGCTGTATCTTAATTCATTAGTGATTAACAATAGTAGTGTAATTCTGTCTAGCGTGACCTGTTTCCTTAACATGTACCCAGTTGTCTTTAATGACTCTCCCAAGAAAATGTGGGTGTTACAATTGTCTATTTGGACAGATGTTGACATTGTTGGCATTTGGACAGATGTTGAACTTTGATGAAGAAGTAGTGTAAAACTCACCAGAGGGAATCTCACAGTGTGGGAGGTGTAACTGACGAACAGATCCCCGAGGACACTCAATGCTGAACAGAGGTCCGGCAGGTGTCCGGCCTGTGGAGTGCAAGAGACTGTCGTCCCATTGGACAGTTCTGTACAGCACCTCCCCATCCCCCTCCATCAGAAACACCAGCCCTGTCAACCTGCACTGGAACAGACCTGCATGGGGGCACTGGAGCCTGGGGACCACAGGACAGTAGTGGCATTTGAATAAACATTTTAGATGGTTCCTCACCCAGGAAGTAGTGTATGGGCCAGGATAAACTACAGTCCATTGTTCGGTTTTCTTTCTATTTTAAAATAAATTATGTCGCTTTGACTACGGCGATATAATATATATGAACGTTGCTGCCGCCGCATTATTACGTGTGACCGATTTGACATACATAACTGTGATCTGTATCAGAAAGTGGGCTGGCTCTCACTGGCAAAGCAGAGAATGCAACATTGCATTCTATTCATTTACAGCTCTCTTTCAGAATTTACCATATTACCTCACATCGCTTCTAACGCACAGAGGAAGGAAATACACGACATGGCCATAGGTACAGTATGTGGACATCCCTTCAAATTAGTGGATTCGTTGCTGACAGGTGTATAAAATCAAACACACAGCCATGCAATCTCCATAGACCAAACATTGTCAGTAGAATGGCCCGTACTGAAGAGCTCAGTGACTTTCAACGTGGCACTGTCATAGGATACCTTTCCGACAAGTCAGTTCGTCAAATTTCTGTCCTGCTAGAGAAACTGTAAGTGCTGTTATTTTGAAGTGGAAACGTCTAGGAGCAACAAAGGCTCAGCCGCTAATTAGCAGGCCACACAAGCTCACAGAACGGGACTGCCGAGTGCTGAAGTACGTAGAGTGTAAAAGTCGTCTGTCCTTGGTTGTCCTCACTACCAAGTTCCAAACTGCCTCTGGAAGCAACGTCAGCACAATAACTGTTAATCGGGAGCTTCATGAAAATAGTTTTTATTGCCGAGCAGCCGCACAAAAGCCTAAGATCACCATGCGCAATGCCAAACATCGGCTGGAGTGCTGTAAAGCTCACCGCCATTGGACTCTGGAGCAGTGGAAACACGATCTCTGGAGAGATTAATCACACTTCACCATCTGGCAGTCCGACGGACGAATCTTGGTTTGGCGGATGCCAGGAGAATGCTACCTGCCCAAATGCATAGTGCCAACTGTGTTTTTCATGGTTCGGGCTAGGCCCCTTTAGTTCCAATTAAGGGAAATCTTAATGCTACATTATACAATGACATTCTGGACGATTCTGTGCTTCCAACTTTGTGGCAACAGTTTCCTGTTTCAGCATGAAAATGCCCCCGTGTACAAAGTGAGGTCCATACAGAAATGGTTTGTCGAGATCTGTGTGGAAGAACTTGACTGGCCTGCACAGAGATCTGACCTCAACCCCATCGAACACCTTTGGGATGAATTGGAACGTTGACTGCGAGCCAAGCCTAATTGCCCAACATCAGTGCCTGACCTCTCTAATGCTCTTGTGGCTGAATGGAAATAAGTCCCCGCAGAAATGTTCCAACATCTAGTGGAAAGCCTTCCCAGAAGAGTGGAGGCTGTTATAGCAGCAAAAGGGGGACCAGCTCCATATTAATGATTTTGGAATGAGATGTTCGATGAGCAGGTGTCCACATACTTTTAGTGTACCTTTTAGTGTACCTTACTCGCTCACAGGAACGGCTAACTCTTGGAATTCCTTTGGTAGCTACCGATTTAGGTGAAATAGCTTTTGTTTTTATGTGTTGCAATCATGGAACAAATTTCAGAGCACCCTACAATTAAATTCACTACTGCCTTTTGGGCATTTTAGGGAATTGGGAAATTACCTGTTCACAGACAAAATGTACAGTGAGCTCCAAAAATGTTGACTCTGTACTCCAGCATTTTGGATTTGAAATGATACAATAACTATGAAGTTGAAGTGCTGACAGTCAGCTTTAATTTGAGGATATTTTCATCTATATCAGGTGAATCATTTAGAAATTACAATTTTTTTGGTACATACTGTAGTCCCCCCATTTCAGGGGACCAAAAGTACTGTATTGGGACAAATTCACTTATGTGTATTAAAGCAGTAAAAATACTACTTTAATATCATATCCTAACTTCCCGTTATTCAAATTGTGAGAGGTTAGGACATCTTGGGGGTATGATATTTATTGGTCTGTAACTTTCTCGCTCATCATTATTCACCATAAATTATCCATCATTAGCAACATTAATGTAAAAGTGTTTAGAAACATATTCTATTCTTATTTACAATAAAAGTGACTCCAAAATGACACAATGGATTATTTACCAGTCCTTTCTGTTGGCAACAAAATAATCTGAAACAAACCAAATGCATCCAACCAGTTTGTGGAGTCTCCAGCTTGATGTTAGTCATTCTGAATATGGGACCAAATACTTACCTGTTTACTATACTATACACAAATATAGTACAATATAGTACAAAAGCTTATTTCTCAAATATTTGGTGCACAGATTTTTTCCCATCCCTGTTAGTGAGCCTTTCTCCTTTGCCAAGATAATCCATCCACCTAACATGTGTGGCCTGTCAAAAAGCTGATTAAACAGCATGAGCATTACACAGGTGCACCTTGTGCTGGGGACAATAAAAGGCCACTGTAAATTGTGCAGTTTTGTCACACAACAAAAATGCCACGGATGTCTCAAGTTTTGAGGGAGAGTGCAATTCGCATGCTGACTGCAGGAATGTCCACTAGAGCTGTTGGCAGAGAATTTATCCCGAGGCTTGTTGTCGTGCCATTCATCCGCCACCATCACCTCATGCTTCAGCATGATAATACACAGCCCCATGTCGCAAGGATCTGTACACCATTCTTGGAAGCTGAAAATGTCCCAGTTCTTCCATAGCCAGCACACCCACCAGACATGTCACCCATTGAGCACGTTTGGGATGCTCTGGTGTGACCAACAGATGCATATCTGTATTCCCAGTCAAGTGGAATACATAGACTAGGGTCAAATACATACTTCCTTATATGAACTTTAACTTAGTGAAATATTAGAAATTGTTTCATTTTGCATTTATATTTTCGTTCAGTGTACTTTAAAACACATAAGTTAATTTGTCTCAATACAAAAAGTGCTGTAATTTCTGAAAGTCTGCACTTTAACCTCACAGTCATCATTTCAAATCCAAAGTGCTGGACTACAGAGCCAAAACAACAACAACAGAATTCACTGTCCCAATATGTTTGGAGCTCACTGTTTTCTGTTTATAATTGCATTTAGTAGCGTTGTATTTCTGATGATACTGCCTTTATTGTTGTATTTCTGATAATACTGCCTTTATTGTTGTATTTCTGATGATACTGCCTTTATTGTTGTATTTCTGATGATACTGCCTTTATTGTTGTATTTCTGATAATACTTCCTTTATTGTTGTATTTCTGATAATACTGCCTTTATTGTTGTATTTCTGATGATACTGCCTTTATTGTTGTATTTCTGATAATACTGCCTTTATTGTTGTATTTCTGATGATACTGCCTTTATTGTTGTATTTCTGATAATACTGCCTTTATTGTTGTATTTCTGATAATACTGCCTTTATTGTTGTATTTCTGATGATACTGCCTTTATTGTTGTATTTCTGATGATACTGCCTTTATTGTTGTATTTCTGATAATACTGCCTTTATTGTTGTATTTCTGATAATACTGCCTTTATTGTTGTATTTCTGATAATACTGCTTTTATTGTTGTATTTCTGATGATACTGCCTTTATTGTTGTATTTCTGATAATACTGCCTTTATTGTTGTATTTCTGATGATACTGCCTTTATTGTTGTATTTCTGATGATACTGCCTTTATTGATGTATTTCTGATAATACTGCGTTTATTGTTGTATTTCTGATGATACTGCCTTTATTGTTGTATTTCTGATAATACTGCCTTTATTGTTGTATTTCTGATAATACTGCCTTTATTGTTGTATTTCTGATGATACTGCCTTTATTGTTGTATTTCTGATGATACTGCCTTTATTGTTGTATTTCTGATAATACTGCCTTTATTGTTGTATTTCTGATGATACTGCCTTTATTGTTGTATTTCTGATAATACTGCCTTTATTGTTGTATTTCTGATAATACTGCCTTTATTGTTGTATTTCTGATGATACTGCCTTTATTGTTGTATTTCTGATAATACTGCCTTTATTGTTGTATTTCTGATGATACTGCCTTTATTGTTGTATTTCTGATAATACTGCCTTTATTGTTGTATTTCTGATGATACTGCCTTTATTGTTGTATTTCTGATAATACTGCCTTTATTGTTGTATTTCTGATGATACTGCCTTTATTGTTGTATTTCTGATAATACTGCCTTTATTGTTGTATTTCTGATGATACTGCCTTTATTGTTGTATTTCTGATAATACTGCCTTTATTGTTGTATTTCTGATAATACTGCCTTTATTGTTGTATTTCTGATGATACTGCCTTTATTGTTGTATTTCTGATGGTAATGCTTTTATTGTTGTATTTCTGATAATACTGCCTTTATTGTTGTATTTCTGATGATACTGCCTTTATTGTTGTATTTACATAAATTATATATATATTATATCATCCTGCTGCATTTTTTTATGTGAAGCTGGGCTCCCCTTTGCAAAAAAAGCCATGGTCTCAGTGGGAACATGTTTAAATGAAGAAATAAAACAGCCACTACAAACTTCAACTAACCTGGCAACCACAATCAATGGAAGTAATAGGGGCGTGTTTTCTTTCCTCTTATTTAACATAAAATCATATTTGGAGTCGATTTGAGTCGATTGGAGTCGATTTAAGTCGATTTGGAGTCGATTTGAGTCGATTTGAGTTGATTTGGCCATGACATTTTGAACACTTGCACACATGTCATCAGTCCACCCGAGCGGCTGTTTGGTCAAAACCAAACCATGGATGCCAGTTTCTCCTGGTTTATGGACTTCTGTCAGGGTGAGGAACCATCTAACATCAGGTTGTAAAATCCTGACCTTCCCCTTTAAGTGAAAAATGTATTCATGGATAATAAATGCTAACCTGTAATGGGTTTTTGTCAATTGTGGATGGATGTTTTTCAATTCAGGTTCTGTCAAAAGAGTTGGGGTCTGGAATAGAAAAAGGAACACACATATCAGCCAACACTTTAAGGCCTACGTTCTCTCTACTAAGCAGTGATGATGTTATTAACAACAGGCTGCATTACCTACAATATTTGCTTCTGTTTAGAGTGAGAGGCTTTCCCCGCCTGTGATTGAGACTGTCATTATGCCATGCTTTGATACAATACAACTTTTATTAATCAAACTCTTATACAACTGTTGTCCATAAAACACAACGACACAGAGCACAGAGTTAGCCGCCGGATAGAGAGCAGTTTGATTGTCTTTAAGACCAACTATCTGGCCATGGTGTTCATGCTGCATTATTGGTCCCTACACTACAAATTAGGGGTTCAACAAGGCTTCTTCTAAGATCATCAAAGACCTTTGAAGAACCTCAGGGTTCTTGGCACTGAAAATTGCACCCGAAAGGTTCTTCCAAGAAACCCCATAGGAGGTGGGGTTCATCGAGGAACCTCCTTAGTTGGTGGGGTTCTTGCAGGAACCTAACTGCCCGACTGAAACCTTTGGATCTGAATATGAATGGACAGCAGGTCCAGCCACTCAATAAAAAACTCTCTCTATTCCCTATGTTGTTAAGTGCATTCAGGTGTGTCTGCCGAGCCCACTCATTGGCTACACCTGATCTTAATATCTTGTTTATGATGTTAGAGATTTGTTATTGTATCTTGTTATATTTATTGTCTCAGGACACCATTGAAAATGAGACTCTGGTCTCATTTGGGCTCCCCTGATTAAATAAAAGTTTGTAAAACAATATAAAAATGATGAGTGCTTGTTTCCTTTGAAATGGGGTCTGTTTGAATAGACTAAAATTAACAGCTTTGTATACATAAAATATATGGCATGCTAGCTCCATCCTGGTGGTGCAGTGGACTAATTCCATTGATAAAGAACATACGATTATAGGTTTGAATCTCATTGATGCCGTGTCACAATAAAACTAATTATGTGTTTGCATGATTAATGCCTAAGGAAATGAATTTCCATGTGCTTGGAGTTCAAAAGAGTTAACCCAAAAATAAGCTAGCAGTGTTACTAAACGTCTTATTGAAACATTCAGTGAAAGTTTTAAGGAAGATACCGTAAAACTTAAATTAAACGGTGAGCCTCAAATAGCTGCCGGTCCCTTTTAATAGCCAGCCAATGCTACACATTTCAGCAAATAAACGCCTGTTTCAAATAAACACTGGGTCTAAATTAATTGTTTATGAGGTTACCATTAGTTGTTTATGAGGTTCAATATTTGATTTGTTACAAATAAAGGTAAGAAGGAAAAAAAGCATCAGCTTTGAAGTGGTTATGCAATGTGGAAACACTTGTTTCAAAATTGGTCTCATTGTTGTCGCTTAATTCTGTGAATGTCATTTAGTAATTTTAACAAATTTGATCCGTTTTTAACGACATCACCTTCCTGATGGCAATGCCTGACGACGTATCTAAAACTGTTTTTTGCCGACAAGAAGAGAAGCGTTCAAGCGTGGTATGTGCATTGAGAGTACTGGAGTTGGAATTTCAGTTTACTTTCTGAAATAAGTGAATTAAAAGGGAATTGAACCCAGAAATAAGTGAATTAAAAGGGAATTTAACCCAGAAATAAGTGAATTAAAAGGGAATTGAACCCAGAAATAAGTGAATTAAAAGGGACTTGAACCCAGAAATAAGTGAATTAAAAGGGAATTGAACCCAGAAATAAGTGAATTAAAAGGGACTTAAACCCAGAAATAAGTGAATTAAAAGGGAATTGAACCCAGAAATAAGTGAATTAAAAGGGAATTGAACCCAGAAATAAGTTAATTAAAAGGGACTTGAACCCAGAAATAAGTGAATTAAAAGGGAATTGAACCCAGAAATAAGTGAATTAAAAGGGACTTGAACCCAGAAATAAGTGAATTAAAAGGGACTTGAACCCTTCAGTATGCCAATGTTTAGATGATTACTTACATGAATGTGGCTAGAAGTCTTAAAGCCCATTGGAATCCCTGAAATAACAATCAATGGCCAACATTATCTCACTTGTTTTGGATTTGGAGGCATCTGGTACTGTATCTCAGAAACAACACCATGGATACAGTATACACACCATTGTATATGTGTATTAAACCAAATAAATAACTGTCGAACAGTAATATAAATCGAGATATTCTCCCCACATAATAATCTGTTTAAGACTAACTTTCATCGGTATATTCATTTTTTAGTAAATCCCTTATTTTGCCCCCAATGTCTAGGTAATTCAACATTACCAGGTAAACATTTACTTGAGAAAGTTTTACACTCATTACTAACATTTAAAATGGGCACCATCATGTGGAATAGACCTAATACAAGTCAAGGTATGACTTACCTCGATTGAATGTTTTTGATTCTTCCGTTATGGTTCCCTCTGAACCAATGACATCATCCTTTTGTTTCTGAACATTTGCTCCAGATCCCACTGCGTGCATTGTGTACTTTATGTCAAAAGCTACAGGGCCACTGATATTGAAGCCAAGGTAAAATGAGATGTTGCCATCCTTCCACACACTGGCCTGTTTCTGGGGACAAATCTCGATCTCTTTGTCTGCCATACGGGCAAATGCCTTATGCACTCTGACCACTCCATTGACACGAAGAAGTTGATCCTGAATGCAAGTGTCCCTGATCTCTCTACTCCCTCTTGTTTTATTGAGAGTCCTTGATTTCATTTCTTTCAGATGCGCACAGATGTTGTCTATGCTTGATTTGTGAACAAGTCTTTTCAACCCAGCACCTTTACCCAGGTAAAACAAGGGCACAAGTTCCCTAGATTGTAGGTACTTCTTATATTTGTTGTCAAAGGCCTGTTTCATGCACTCAGCATACTTGTTAAGATCAATATCATTGGTGACATCGCCCTCTCTTGCCTCCTCGGGCCAAAACAGTAGGAGGACAAGGAGGTAAAACTCTGGAGTCCAAAGTTTGGTATTGTCTTCCTCCATGAACTTCTGAAGAATGGCTCTAAGTTGTGGTAGAGTTGCGAGTTCTGGAGATGCCACTGGGCCATTGGTCTGGAGGATGTTGGCCAGGATGTAATTACAGGCAGTGTTAACATCGTCAGGGTTTTCTTTATTGACTATTTTCCACAGCTCTGTGATTTTACTCAAGTCGGACTCCCTGTCATTTTGATTGAGAGACGAGAGGCCAGGAAAGGTAGAGGCCATTTTTTCTTTGAGCATCTTTAATGGTAGGTCCTCCTTTGGACTGGGGGCACTTGTATACTTGCAAAAACAATCAACAATGTCTCGCTGAAAGTATGGTGTCTGATCCTTCCAGTTCCTGGGTTCAGAGTAAGTGAGGTAACTCTCAAAAAAACGATAAAATTTCCTTTCAACCGCAACTCTGAGGCTGGTGATGAAAGTCTGGTACTTCATGAGCTTTCTGTCCTCAAACAGTATCGAGAGATGTTGAACTGATATTTCCTGGGTAAGTATCTTCCTCCATTTTGGGTTGAGATTTGTGAGGGAATTATAAACAATGTTAGCAACCTGTAGATAACCAAAGATTCCCCTGTTGTTGAAGGTGTGATACATTTTTGTTGGACTGTCACCCTCCATGTGATTCACTGATTCCCTTTCAGCTAACTCCTCCTCTTGTTTGAAAGCTTTGATGGCTTTCTCTGCCCAAAACAAAATGTCTCTGGTCCCAGATTTTTCACCAGATTTTCCATTGACTTGTTTATACAAATGGTTCTTATGAACTTGTCCCAGTGTATCAGCAATGAATGAGTTGGTGGGCACTCTCTCTTTAGCTTTTTCAGCCCAAATCTCAGCTCTTGTAAAATCAGACATTCTGATGTAGAAAAAACGTGCAAGCGATTGAGGGTAGAACGGGTCATGCTTGAATGTTTCTGACGCAGTTTTCAACACATTCACACATTCAGGAATGCCTTCATGTTTCTCCATATCTAGAATTAACCTGGAAAAGATCTCTTGGCCATTTGAGGTTGTTTCTCTCTTTGTTAACATGTCTTTGAAGAACAGTAACAAGGACGGCTGAATTTGTTGTCTGGTTAAGTACTGCAGAAAGTCCAGTGTTGCTGAGCTCCTTGCTATACCGGCATCTGCCAGCAACTGAACACATTTATGTGCAAGTACTGGGTGTGCTATGCGGACTCTCTTGTCTTCTCCTCCACATCTTGAGAATGTGACTATGAGATCACTGAAAGGTTGCATGCGTTTCTCAAATGACAGGTTCACACCAAAGGGGTCTTGATGGCTGAGGAAGGCCTCACATTGTGACTGTAGGAGGTAGGAGCCAGGTACATAGGAGTTCACCAGAGCTAAAAATGCAAAGAGTTTGGTGTTGCGGGAGACTTTGTTTTGCTGAAGATATTTGGTGATTTCTTTTCCCTCTTCTGAACAAAATGTTTTTCTCATGTATTCTTCATTGAAGTTATGTTGCATTACGTTAAAGCCGTGCAACTTCCCCATCTCGTCTCTGTGGTGCCTCTGTATTAGTTTTTCTTTGCTAACAAAGCTTGCTTTCTCTTTGTCAGAAAGACTTAATTTCAGGAGTAAATCTGCCTCAGTTCTACTCTCATCCTCCTCATCGTCTATGATACAGGCCGAGCGTATGCATTGTAGAATGATGACCACAGGGAATTTAGCACAGATTTTTTGCTCTGTTATTTCTCTGATGAGAAAGTCCTGTAAGTGGTCCCTCAGGTGTTCATTGTCCTGCAAAAGAAGCACCGTATTCTGGTTTTCTGGATCACCGGTTGCAAAAAGTTCAACCACCTGTTTAGCAATAGTCCTGGTGTCTGACAGGGGGTCTTTCTGGACTTGTTTGCCCATATCTTTCTTGTCAGAAGACGGGTCGACCAGAACAGCACACCTGAGCTCTTTCCTCAGGTCCCAGAGTATATGCATGGCCAGGGTGGTTCCTCCGCTGCCTGGCTGGTGCAACAGCTTAATACTGTTTACACTCCAACTGCCCTGTCTCTGTAACTTGATGAGTTCCCTCAGCTTTTCATAACCATCTCTTCTGATGAATTCAATGTCCTTTTCTTCTCCTGTAGGTGTGGCACTGCTATCAGAGTTTGCCCTCTCATCAGCCAGGTAAAAGTTTATCCATTTAGGTGGGGTTCCCTTGTAAAAATTTGACTCCGTCTCCAAAGCAACTGCTGGGTCGATTTGCTCTCCTTCAAACTCATTTGCACTCAAGACATCTAGAAATGAGAGTGAGTCCATGAGTTCACTGTCCATGAGAATTACCCCCCCTCCAGCATTGGGTAGGGTTGGTATCACTTCACCTGCCATGACAGGTAGCTATGTTGGGACTCTCACAGTGGAGGGAAAATTGATTTTCATCTGTGGCATCTGATGACGCCTGCAAAGGCTGAGAATTCCTGTGGCAAGGAGGGAGTAGCCTTTCCCCTAATCTATTACTAAATCCAGCACAGATAAGCCTGGAATATCAACCACTCCTAGTAATGTATTGCATATATTTTATCTTAGCAAATCACGAGTGTGAGGCATGGCCAAGAATCAGAGACGTATAGTGTGCTCAGAGGCTGTGTTCAGAGAGAGGTTCAGAAAGAGTCGATTGATTTGAGATAAAGCCAATGGTTGTTGGTCAGGACTTTGTTCCTTGCTTTCCATTTGGGTTTAACAAAGGCCAATTTTTAATTAAGCTTTGTTTAACAAAGAAAACTTTTTAAGTGGAGCTGTCGTTTGTTCCAGTAGGCCTTGGTTATTTTCAACATGTTTTGTCATGTCCAATCTACAGGGAGAATGTTCAGGAAACAAACAACATTTCAGTCAAAATAAGATTAAGTTTGATGAATGAAAACCAGGATGGGCAAAAATGACTAAATACAATGAAAAAATACTGATACAAAACACTGATACAAAATAGCATAAAGTTCAAGTGACAATTTCAGCTTGATCTGATATAGTTAAAATACTGCTGAATTACTCATTTTACAAAACAAAATACCATACTTGTACTTTGCAATACACAGTATTTAATAAAAATATATGTTTTTGCATTTTAAAATACAAAAAAACATTTGCAAGTAGGTGGGACGAACAGCAACAACATTCTCAGTAACGGTTACAAAACATTTTACTTGCTATGACTGTGATATGTTGTCGTTTATCTACCTTAGTTGAGCAGGTCAATCTGGATAACAGTGTCTGCTAAATGACCAAAATCGAAATGTATAATTGAAAATGAACACACCAAAATAAACTGCAAAGCACACAGGGTATTATTTTTTACCTCAATTTCAGGGGCGGAACTCATTAGAATAATACTCAGCATGCTTTGCAATTCTTCACTTTTACATATATATTTCTATTTGTCATGTAGCAGAAGCTCTTATTACGCCATAGTGCCATTAGACTACTGATACCAGTGAAAGGGGGGCCACAGAATGTAAACGTATTTAGCATTTTGAAAATACAAAATGACAGTATTTTGAGAATACCAAATATGGAATACATTGGAGTGTAGTTCAGCCTAGTGTAATTCAAATTACAAAAATAGTCAGAAGTAATTAAAATACATATTTCTAATACATGTAACAGATAATTTCAGCTCGATATGATACAGCTAAAACGCTGCTGAACTACGCAGCTTACACCCCAAATACCATACATATACTGTAAAAGCATACACTTATAAAGTTATTTGCTAGTGAATGGGATGGAAGGCATTTTGAAACCCTTTGCCCTGATTCCTCACCTACTGTATAAAGCTACTGTAAGCTGTCTGTATTTGTTGGTCTGTTGCCATAGAAGCCAGGAAAGCCAGCAAATATGACCCCATTGGCCCCATGTGGGTATTCGGTGGGTAAGGTTGGCACTAGCTATCCCACATCAAGCCCAACCTGCCCAGCACGTGCTAGCCCACACCAGCCCAACACAGGCTAGCCAACAGCAAGCTCCCACCAGTTCAACACAGGTTATTCCACATCAAGCCCAACCTGCCCAGCACGTGCTAGCCCACACCAGCCCAACACAGGCTAGCCAACAGCAAGCTCCCACCAGTTCAACACAGGTTATCCCACATCAAGCCCAACCTGCCCAGCACGTGCTAGCCCACACCAGCCCAACACAGGCTAGCCAACAGCAAGCTCCCACCAGTTCAACACAGGTTATCCCACACCAGCCCAACACAGGCCTAGCCTACACCAAACTCAAATCAGCCTAACACATGCTAGCCACAGAAAGCCCACACCAGCCCAACACAGGCTAACCCACACCAAGTCCAGCATGGGCTAACACACATCACCCAGAAGAAAAAGAAAATCGGCAAAAACACTACAATGAATACTGCTGTATTTACTGTGGTATTCTGTAGTATTTACAGTTAACTATAGTATAAATACTGTAGTAAAAGAGAACTGTAGTGTACACTATAGTAATTAATGTACTGTTTTTGCAGATTGTAGTATACTGTAGTATTTATTGTAGCGTTTTTGAGGACTGTAATATACTGTAGTATTTACTGTAGTGTTTTTGAGGACTGTAATATACTGTAGTATTTACTGTAGTGTTTTTGTTTTATTATCTTTGACATAGAATTGGAGGCTTTCTCATTTGCTCTAAAAGAGCACATTTTCCATAACCTGTAGGCACTGTAGGTAGGACTTGGGTCTGCACAGATTGTTCAGCGCTTCTGCTATTTTCTATAACCTGTATGTACCAAATTGGGATACGGGGAGGGCAATGGGCAGGGTATAAGCAAATGAAATACTGTAGTATTTACTATAGTTAAAAAAGTGTAGTGGTTTTGCGGGCCGTAGGGTTTTTGCAGACATTACTGTAGTATTACTATAGTATTCTACAGTATACTACAACATTCTATAGTAACTACTACACATGAGGGATACTACAGAGTGTAGTATCTTTATTTTTTATTTTTTTTATTTCACCTTTGTTTAACCAGGTAGGCAAGTTGAGAACAAGTTCTCATTTACAACTGCGACCTGGCCAAGATAAAGCAAAGCAGTTCGACACATACAACAACACAGAGTTACACATGGAGTAAAACAAACATACAGTCAATAATACAGTAGAAAAAAACAAATCTATATACAAAGAGTGCAAATGAGGTTGGATAAGGAAGGTAAGGCAATAAATAGGCCATGGAGGCAAGGTAATTACAATATAGCATTTAAACACTGGAATGGTAGATGTGCAGTAGATGAATGTGCAATGTAGAAAAACTGGGGTGCAAAGGAACAAGATAAATAAATAAATACGGTAGGGGATGAGGTAGTTGTTTGGGCTATTTACAGATGGGCTATATACAGGTGCAGGGGTCTGTGAACTGCTCTGACAGCTGGTACTTATCTTACTCTACAATATAGTCGCATCGGTCGAATGTGGGCGGCCTACATAGTGCCAATATTTTAACCCGCATTGGGCCCACATCGTGCCAATGTGGACATGTTTTCTGGGACTCCTACTTCCATGGAACAACAGTATGCAGGAGATCCTACACTCTACACTGTGTTAATTCCCATCAACTCTGTTCAAAGTTATACACCTCAGTGTCATTCTCAGTAATTAAACTCATAGCGAACTAAGTGTTCATGTAATTGTCAGTGTATACAACTCAGTGCCATTCTCAGTAATTAAACTCATAGCGAACTAAGCGTTCATGTAATTGTCATTGTATACACCTCAGTGCCATTCTCAGTAATTAAACTCATAGCGAATTGAATGTTCATGTAATTGCCATAGTATGTGTATATGTGGTTGTCAAAATGTATTCAGTATTCCATTCACCACCAAAATACTTTTATTAACAATGCTCTAAACTCCACCACCATCTTATCATTCACTTCCTCTGTAAACGTTGCCAGTGCCAGTGACTTAGTTCAACCATTATTCAATGAACTTCTATCTAATACTCTTTAATTTAGATAATCACTTTATCGGAATTGTCTTTTCTCTATTTTGCATTCTGGATACTCACTTTGCTATCTCCTCTCTCCGGAACAGAGATTATCTTGTGCTCTGTCGTCACCAAATGGATCCTGCTGCACAGAGACAGATTTACATTCGTTTTTACTAGAAAAACAGGATGAAGAAGGCAGATCCTACACAAGAGATTTGTCACAAATGGCCTTCTATTCCCTGTATATAGGGCTCTGGTCGAATGTAGTGCACTATATAGGGAATAGAAAGCCATTTAGGACACACCCAGGGGGTGTTACTTCCTAAGGGCAGTTCACTCATGATAGGGAACTGAATTTCCATACATATGAAATATCTCACAACACCATGTAATGGAACTATACAACCCCAGTCTAACAACACCATGTAATGGAACTATACAACCCCAGTCTAACAACACCATGTAATGGAACTATACAACCCCAGTCTAACAACACCATGTAATGGTGTCATCTAAATTCACAGATACAATAACTGCAATTAATGTGTTTCATTCTTCTCTAACCTCTTGCTCTCTCTGTGTGTGTGTGTGTGTGTGTGTGTGTGTTACAAAGCCCCACGTTAATATTCCTTCAAAGCCAATGTGGACATGTTTGCTGGGAACTCCGCAGATTGAACGTTATGCTTTTCTCCAAGGCTATCCTGAGGCTTTTGGCTGCAAACGATATAGCTCTACCAAAAAATATCTTACGTTTCTGAGTTGTAACAATTATAAATATGTTATTTTAGAGACAATAATAAACGTACCTTCCGTCTGGTCTACCCATACAAACACTGGACTTTTGGAGAAACCTTGACTATTCATTCCAACACACCAACTACAGCAAGCTTCTTTTTGTGTATCAAACAGAGATACTCGTCCAAGCATGATTACAAAACAGAAGTGACTACGGGCCAACTACTACACACACCTTATTCAGCTTTGATTTCCTGTAAAGGGAAGGACAGAGAGAACAGGTAAAACAGGTCGTAACGTCACCCTGCCCAATGTTACTATGCCCATAAATGGATTTCCTTGCAATCTTGCCAGTGGGTGAGTGTTATGATTAACCAATAAGGCACTGCAGGCTGTGTTCTGTCAGTGTAGTCTACATTCCTTCCTCCAGGTACTTAACTACAGATCTAGGTTAAGAGATTTGCATACAAGACTATGGAAGCTCATTTGAGCTTTCTTTCAAACCTCTCCTCAGGGACCCCCCCCCCTCTTGGTTAAGTGCTTGATGATTATTTCACAAGTTGTATAAGGGGTGCTAGTTTCTAGAATAGTTCAAATACATGGAACAGCCTGGGGTCCCTGAGGAGAGGTTTGAAAAAGCCCTAGGACATCCATTTCAAACCACCGGTAATATATTGGCTGGTAATATACAGTATATGAGGCCTTGCATATTTGATACACCATGTAACAAAGGGTAAGCCAACTACAGAGAGCATGGCCATGCCTATTGAAAGCACACAAACAACACGCGACCACGTTTACCCACACACCTTCCTTGCACAAAATCAATGGTGTACATTTAACTCTGAAAGTATTTTCAGTGAACGTATGAGTCCCACTGAACTGGGGTTAAAATAACACTTTTGAAAGTTTTAACTCTGTTGCAGTGTTCCCCATTCAACTCTTAAAGTGTTCAAATTAACTTGACTGTGGGGTTTGCATAGCTCTACTGTAGAGTAATACATAACTCCTACAGCGTAAAACATAACACCTGATTTAGAGTAAACTAGACTCACTTTTCTTAGTGCTGACGTTGCTACACTTTCTCTGTGTAAGAATGTTTTATTTTCACGTGAAATGTAGTTATCACTCATGACTTTATTTGTTAGTGACAGACACATGGTTATTGAATTCTTTCATTTCAAAGACCTGTGGCTTTCACCAAGTGAGTATCTAGGCGAATGCAATACATATACAATACGTATATCTCAAAGCATTTATTATTTTTTACTCAATCACTGTGGTGTTAGGAAACCCCTGGTTTACATGCCACATCAGGCCTGCAAGTCACATTACGCTGGCTTGCAAAGTGATATGTAATTCCTATTGGAAGTTAGGATATCCAACAGTTCTATTTTTCACCTAAAAGCCACAGTCAAGATTCTCTCGGCTGTAGAACACTTTTAGGATCTGAGAGTCACCTGAAGCGTGAGAGGAATGGTGGATGCAGTAGAGGATTGCAGTGCTGAGGCAGAAGACTCGTAGTGAGGACGACTCGCCAACTGTTACTGCTCTGAACTGTGTGTGGTGAGCTTTCTGGTGCCCAGAGCTGCTGAGGCATCACCCAAGTGGGTGCAATACATTGTGAAGGAGAAGACCAGTCACTACACAACTCAAGCTGGTTCCCAGAGTCCCTCTACAAAATCATCATCAGACTCCATCAACCATCTCCCTTCCTCTGATCAAGCCATCTACTTTCCTTCTCCATCTTTGCACTCAAAAACTTGGCCTCTATTTGTTGAACTTAAGATGTTGGCAAAAAGGCAAACTCAGCTCCATCATACATTGAATAATATGGCTCATTCATCACAAACCCACTGATATTGCAAACTACTTTAATAACTTTTTAATTGGTAAGATTAGCAAATCTTAGCGCCTTCCTCTTTGTCGCAATGTAAAAAAACTGTAATTCCGCTACCAAAGAATAGTAAAGACTCCTTTACTGGCTCAAATAGCCGACCAATCAGCCTGTTACCAACCCTTAGAAAACTTTTGGAAAAAATTGGGTTTGACCAGATACAATACTATTTTACAGTAAACAAATTGACAACAGACTTTCAGCACGCTTATAGGGAAGGACATTCAACAAGCGCAGCACAAATGACTGATGATTGGCTGATGATGATAAAAAGATTATGGGGGCTGTTTTGTTAGACTTCAGTGTGGCTTTTGACATTATCGATCATAGTCTGCTGATTGAAAAATGTATGTGTTATGGCTTTACACCCCCTGCTATAAAAGAGTTACCTGTCTAACAGAACACAGAGGGTGTTCTTTAAGCAAGGCATCTAGCACATCACAACTACAACATTTTTCCCTAAGTTTGTTTTACTCACTGCTTTAGCACACTCCTGCAACCCTGATGTCCTTGCCATGTCTGAATCCTGGCTTAGGAAGACCACCAAAAATTCTGAGATTTCCATACCCAACTACAACATTTTCCGCCAAGATAGAACTACCAAAGGGGGATGAGTTGCAATCTACTGCAGAGATAGCCTGCAAAGTTCTGTCATACTTTCCAGGTCTATGCCCAAACAGTTCGAACTTCTAATTCTAAAAATGAAACAAGTCTTTCACTTTTGCCGCCTGTTATAGACCCCCCTCAGCTCCCAGCTGTGCCCTGAACACCATAAGTGAATTGATTGCCCCCCCCATCTATCTTCAGAGTTCGTTCTGTTAGGTTACCTAAACTGGGATATGCTTAACACCCCGGCAGTCCTACAGTCTAAGCTAGATGCCCTCAATCTCACACAAATCAAGGAACCCACCAGGTACAATCCTAAATCTGTAAACATGGGCACCCTCATAGATATTATCCTGACCAACTTGTCCTCCAAATACACCTCAATCAGGATCTCAGCGACCACTTTCTCATTGCCTGCATCAGTCAAACGACCACCCCTTATCACTGTCAAACGCTCCTTAAAACACTTCTGCGAGCAGGCCTTTCTAATCGACCGGGCCCGGGTATCCTGGAAGGATATTGACCTCATCCCGTCAGTCGAGGATGCCTGGTCGTTCTTTAAAAGCAAGTTCCTCACCATCTTAACTTCTTATGGAGCGGTGGGGCGCTATGCCCCTTTCAAAAAATGTAGAACTAAGAACAGATACAGCCCTTGGTTCACTCCAGACCTGACTGCCCTTGACCAGCACAAAAACATACTGTGGCAGACTGCTATAGCATCGAATAGTCCCCGCGATATGCAACTGTTCAGGGAAGTAAGGAACCAATACACGCAGTACAATACAACAGAAATTTGCATCCTGTAGCTCTAACTCCAAAACGTTTTGGGATACTGTCAAGTCCATGGAGAACAATAGCACCTCCTCCCAGCTGCCCACTGCACTGAGGCTAGGTAACACGGTCACCACCGATAAATCCATGATAATCGAACATTTCAACAAGTATTTCTCTACGGCTGGCCATGCTTTCCTCCTGGCTACCCCAACCCGGCCAACAGCTCCCCGCAGCTACTTGTCTGAGCCTCCCCAGCTTCTCCTTCACCAAAATCCAGATAGCAGATGTTCTGAAAGAGCTGCAAAACATGGACCCA
Organism: Brachymystax lenok tsinlingensis; assembly: GCA_030435695.1. NCBI lineage: Eukaryota > Metazoa > Chordata > Actinopteri > Salmoniformes > Salmonidae > Brachymystax > Brachymystax lenok. The sequence goes on along the minus strand of CM059787.1, from coordinate 7,030,469 downwards.
TACAAAACAGCTGAGCTAGACAATCTGGACCCTCTCTTTCTAAAATCTGCCGGCATTGTTGCAACTCCTATTACCAGTCTGCTCAACCTCTACTTCGTGTCATCCGAGATCCCTAAAGATTGGAAAGCTTCCGAGGTCATCCCCCTTTTCAAAGGGGGTGACACTAGACCCAAATTGCTATAGACCTATATCCATCCTAAAGTCTTCGAAAGGCAGTCTCTATGGGGGTTCCACAGGGTTCAATTCTCTGGCCGACTCTTTTCTCTGTATATATCAATGATGTCGCTCTTGCTGCGGGTGATTCCCTGATCCACATCTATGCAGACGACACCATTCCGTATACTTTTGGACCTTCTTTGGACACTGTGTTAACTAACCTCCAAACGAGTTTCAATGCCATACAACACTCCTTCCGTGGCCTCCAACTGCTCTAATACGCTAGTAAAACCAAATGCATGCTTTTCAAACGTCCGCTGCCTGCACCCGCCCGACTAGCATCACTACTCTGGATGGCTCTGACCTAGAATATGTGGACAACTACAAATACCTAGGTGTCTGGCTAGACTGTAAACTCTCCTTCCAGACTCACATTAAACATCTCCAATCCAAAATCAAATCTAGAATCGACTTTCTATTTCGCAACAAAGCATCCTTCACTCACGCCACCAAACTTGCCCTAGTAAAACTGACTATACTACCGATCCTCGACTTCGGCGATGTCATCTACAAAACAGCTTCCAATTCTCTACTCAGCAAACTGGATGCAGTCTATCACAGTGCCATCCGTTTTGTCACCAAAGCCCCTTATACCACCCACCACTGCGACCTGTATGCTCTAGTCGGCTGGCCCTCGCTACATACTCGTCGCCAGATCCACTGGCTCTAGGTCATCTACAAGTTCCTGCTAGGTAAAGCCCCGCCTTATCTCAGCTCGCTGGTAACCATAGTAGCACCCAGCCGTAGCACATGCTCCAGCAGGTATATCTCACTGGTCACCCCCAAAGCCAATTCTTCCTTTGGCCGCCTTTTCTTCCAGTTCTCTGCTGCCAATGACTGGAACGAACTACAAAAATCACTGAAACTGGAGAAACTTATCTCCCTCACTAGCTTTAAGCACCAGCTGTCAGAGCAGCTCACAGATCACTGCACCTGTACATAGCCCATCTGTAAACAACCCAACCAACTACCTCATCCCCTACCGTATTTATTTATTTACCTTGCTCCTTTGCACCCCAGTATTTCTACTTTGCACATTAATCTACTGCACATCTACCATTCCAGTGTTTAAATGCTATATTGTAATTACTTCGCCACCATGGCCTATTTATTGCCTTACCTTCCTTATCTTACCTTATTTGCACACATTGTATATAGATTTGTTTTTCTACTGTATTAGTGACTGTATGTTTGTTTATTCCATGTGTAACTCTGTGTTGTTGTATGTGTCAAACTGCTTTGCTTTAGTTTGGCCAGGTCGCAGTTGTAAATGAGAAATTGTTCTCAACTTGCCTACCTGGTTAAACAAAGGTGAAATAAATAAAATATTGTTTAAATGAAAACAAAAGATTCACTGATCTTACATCAAGCCAACTAGAGTCTGAGAGAGGGAAGCGCGGAGAGGGAAAAGCGGAGAGGGAAGAGCAGAGAGGGAAGAGCGGAGAGGGAAAGGCGGAGAGGGAATGGCGGAGAGGGGAGGGCGGAGAGGGGAGGGCGGAGAGGGTAGCGCGGAGAGGGAAGCGCGGAGAGGGAAGAGCAGTCGACTGGCTGACCAGGGTCAATTAAGCTAGAATTTCATTTAAATTAAAGCTTGCCTAGACAAAATGCTGATTAAAAGCATCACTTATCACATTTTTCTCAGTAATGATGCCAGAGTCTGACTCAATTTGTTTAGGCAGGGAAGGTTGAGTTGAATAGTTTGGTCTGTCTCTGGTTGTCTCTTTTAAGAAGAACCCAAAGGAGAGTCTAGGGAGAGGACATGTAATAACACTGCTTGGCCAAGCATGCCATCCTCAGGGGCTGCTTGGTAATTCCCATGATTCCTTTAGAGGCTAAGCTGGTCCTGTGGGCCACTGGATGAATGTGTGTTCGTCTATGCAAGGACTGAACGACTGAAGCATGGAGATAAGAGAGTTGGCTTCGGCCAGCTGTTGCCACTAATCCGTACGCACGTACACACACACACACACATAGGCTGGCTGTTGTCACCAGTCCCGGAAGACAAGGGAAGTGGTTGAAGATGCTGATTCCATGTTGCTCCCTGATATCCCAGCCTGCTCTAATTCCAGTCTGTGTGTGTGTCGTGCCTTTGTGAAGACTTGAGTCAATGCTGTCCATGTTAAAAAGGGGAAAGGACAAATGCTTATGCATCTGGTGACAAATTTACACCGACCGAAAAGGGGTTACTTGCAAAACAGTGTAAGCTCACCTGAGCCCTAGGACTGCCTTTTTCAAACCTCTCGGACGTTTCACAATTTAGCTGTAGCCCTGAACTAAACTCAGCAAAAAAAGAATTGTCCATTTTTCAGGACTCTGTCTTTCAAAGATAATTCGTAAAAATCTAAATAACTTCACAGATCTTCATTGTAAAGGGTTTAAACACTGTTTCCCATGCTTGTTCAATGAACCATAAACAATTAATGGACATGCACCTGTAAAACTGTCGTTAAGACACTAACAGCTTGCAGACGGGTCACAGTTATGAAAACTTAGGACACTAAAGAGGCCTTTCTACTGACTCTGAAAAACATGCTCATCTGCGTGAACGTGCCTTAGGCATGCTGCAAGGAGACATGAGGACTGCAGATGTGGCCAGGGCAATAAATTGCGATGTCCGTACTGTGAGACGCCTAAGACAGCGCTACAGCTGATCGTCCTCGCAGTGGCAGACCACGTGTAACAACACCTGCACAGGATCGGTACATCTGAACATCACACCTGCGGGACAGGTACAGGATGGCAACAACAACTGCCCGAGTTACACCAGGAACTCACAATCCCTCCATCAGTGCTCAGACTGTCCGCAATAGGCTGAGAGAGGCTGGACTGAGGGCTTGTAGGCCTGTTGTAAGGCAGGTCCTCACCAGACATCACCGGCAACATCAGTTTTGTCTTACCAGGGGTGATGGTCGGATTCACGTTTATCGTCGAAGGAATAAGCGTTACACCGAGGCCTGTACTCTGAAGCGGGATCGATTTGGAGGTGGAGGGTCCGTCATGGTCTGGGGCGGTGTGTCACAGCATCATCGGACTGAGCTTGTTGTCAATCTCAACGCTGTGCGTTACAGGGAAGACATCCTCCTCTCTCATGTGGAACCCTTCCTGCAGGCTCATCCTGACATGACCCTCCAGCATGACAATGCCAAAAGCCATACTGCTCGTTCTGTGTGTGATTTCCTGCAAGACAGGGATGTCAGTGTTCTGCCATGGCCAGCGAAGAGCACAGATCTCAATCTCATTGCGCACGTCTGGGACCTGTTGGCTCGGCGGGTGAGGGCTAGGGCCATTCCCCCCAGAAATGTTCTGGAACTTGCAGGTGCCTTGGTGGAAGAGTGGGGTAACATCTCACAGCAAGAACTGGCTAATCTGGTGCAGTCCATGAGGAGGAGCCACCAGATACTGACTGTTGATTTTGACCCCCCCTTTGTTCAGGGACACATTATTCAATTTCTGTTAGTCACATGACTTATGTTCATACAAATATTTACACATGTTAAGTTTGCTGAAAATAAACCCAGGCAACTGAGTTTAGTTGCCTGGCTACCCAGAATCCTTGATCCGGCCAAATACTACTCCACGCCCACGGATGTTAGTTTCTTCTCCACAATGAGTCTGGATCTGAGTACCTCTCCGACCCTTCAGCAAACCATCATATAGGTTTCTGGTCCAGAAACCAGTGGGTTGGCTCAGAGCCAGATCAAAGCGACGGTTTGAAAATGTATCATTGGCTTTGATACTCTGATTGGTTAGAGACGATCCAATCGCTGATGACTTTGTTTGGTACAGCACTCCTCGTGTCCCTCGTCACCAAAAAACTACTTCAAATATGGCAGTCTCAGACAAAACTAAGTCGCAAACGACAGAGCTGCGGAAGAATTTAGTGTGAGTCATCAGGCTAGTGAACTAGCTTACTTGATTCTACACGTCAAGCTCTTGACGATTAGTTGACAAAGTTGAATCAGGTGTGCTAGTTCTGGAATGGTTCAAATTACACGGAACGGCTGTCGGTCCCCGAGGAGAGGTTTGAAAAAGGCTGCCGCAGGACATCCAGTAATGTATGGTATACGAGACAGGAGGCCATGCATATTTCATACATTTTAGAACAAAGGCTGAGCCAACTATGGGAGCAATGCCGTGCTAATTGAAAGAACATAAAAAACACAACCACACACAGGGGAGTAATACCTCATCTCCTGTAATACTTTGATATTTTCATCTATTTCTCCTCTGTCTGCTCTCTTGGCTTCTATCTGTCTCTCTCTCTCTCTCTCTCTCTCTCTCTCTCTCTCTCTCTCTCTCTCTCTCTCACTACTCTGTCTGCTCTCTTGGCTTCTATCTGTCTCTCTTCTCTTTTTCTTTGCCTTTCTATCTTGTCCCCTCACTGGCTTAATCCTGACTCTCTCTCTCTCTCTCTCTCTCTCTCTCTCTCTCTCTCTCTCAGCCGCTGATGCGGCTTAGCAGGATATATCTTTTCAGAATTCCAATGAGATATGAACCACAGATACTCTCAAGCTTACACACACTACCACCACGTTGAACCAGTGAGGATGAGGCAGGCGAAGCGAAAGGTTTTACCCCACCCAAAATCTGTCCATGAAAATAAGCCCACAAATTTGTGTATGGAAGTCAATGAGACGGTCAAAATAGATACGCTAATTTGCTACATGAGGCTTATTTGATCGAATAGAAGTTTGGTAATGATTATGTTGTTACGAATATACTGATATAAATGAACGCACTTGGCATTTCGGCAACATAGATTTTTTTTTAACCTTATATCAGAGTTGTGCCTGGTGTCATAGAGATAGATAGAGGACTCATCATAGATAAACCCATTTTAGCATGGACATTGCCATTGAGGGCTTCCGTCAACTGGATGGGATCCTATGAGTTGGGAGCAATCAGCCAATGAAGAAGAAATTGACCACTTTAAAATGGAGATTGACAATGCTGTCACATAAACTATAATGGTACAGATACAAATATGAGTGCTCTATCTATCTCTATGACCTGTTGTTCACACAATGTATCTGCCCTTCCATTGGCCAGAATGGTCCCACCTTATCTCGCCTATTCCCGCCTGCCTTCCATCTTTGAGGACATGTATTTTCCATTGTCAGATAATCAAACAATTAGGAATTAGAATACCAGAATGAACATGAATCTTCTTATGATGGGATGAAGGTCAGCTATGTGGGTCAGGGAGTTGTTCAACCATGGTTTGCCAGTGCTGTGATAAGATATTGTGTAAAATAATGAATTTGAAGGATTTATCTGCGCTGTGTGTTTGTTAGCTAGCTAGCAGCCAGACTGTTTTAGAGGAATGATTCCATAAATGTTTTTAAATTAAACTGCCAATATGCCAACATTTCCTTCAAACAGTGGCTGACATAAGTACATGATGCAACAAGTACTGCTGTTGTGTCATACTATATAATATCAATCTCAGCTTACAAAGATTTCTTTGTTGTTGAGACATTTATGGTCTGTTTACATATATTTTAGAGGCTATATATACAGAAAAATGTATACTTTCTCCCTGACCAATATGGCTGCCATTTTCACCCCATTCTGGAACTGTATGGGTTTATGACACAGCCCCTCTAGTAATTTAATAGTATCTCTATGGAGCGGTAACTCTATTATCTTGTCAATATAATAGACAATCTTTGGTTGTACCCACTCAGTTAAATGAAATATTATAACATCCGCTAATTAAAAACCGCACCACACAACACTACACTGCACTACACTACAATTCAACACATAAAGATCCTATTAAATTACAATCTGAACCCAGATCCTCTGGTACTGTCGGCCCCGTAACCATCTGAACCCAGATCCTCTGGTACTGTTGGCCCCGTAACCATCTGAACCCAGATCCTCTGTCGGCCCCGTAACCATCTGAACCCAGATCCTCTGGTACTGTCGGCCCCGTGACCATCTGGACCCAGATCCTCTGGTACTGTCGGCCCCGTGACCATCTGAACCCAGATTCTCTGGTACTGTCGGCCCCGTGACCATCTGAACCCAGATTCTCTGGTAATGTCGGCCCCGTAACCATCTGAACCAAGATCCCCAAGATCCTCTGGTACTGTCGGCCCCGTGACCATCTGAACCCAGATTCTCTGGTAATGTCGGCCCCGTGACCATCTGAACCCAGATCCTCTGGTACTGTCGGCCCCGTGACCATCTGAACCCAGATCCTCTGGTACTGTCGGCCCCGTGACCATCTGAACCCAGATTCTCTGGTAATGTCGGCCCCGTGACCATCTGAACCAAGATCCTCTGGTACTGTCGGCCCCGTGACCATCTGAACCCAGATCCTCTGGTACTGTCGGCCCCGTGACCATCTGAACCCAGATTCTCTGGTAATGTCGGCCCCGTGACCATCTGAACCCAGATCCTCTGGTACTGTCGGCCCCGTGACCATCTGAACCCAGATTCTCTGGTAATGTCGGCCCCGTGACCATCTGAACCAAGATCCTCTGGTACTGTCGGCCCCGTGACCATCTGGACCCAGATCCTCTGGTACTGTCGGCCCCGTGACCATCTGGACCCAGATCCTCTGGTACTGTCGGCCCCGTGACCATCTGAAAGGGAAGAAGGACAGATATTAGGTGAAGAAGTAAGAAGAAGACAAAGTGTCCTCCAAAGTCTGGATTTCTTTGAATGAATAATTTAAAAGGACAAGGATTCAGGGCTTCTCAAACCCCTACTCTTCACACATACATTATTCATAGAGCCATCACACACTGGGATGTTGGGTTAGGGGCTAGAGATGTTCAGAAGGGGGACACCCATAAAACACACGCACAAACACACACACATGCACGCACAGATACACACACGAACGCACAACAACTCCAGCCAGTGCCTCCACGCCTTCTGAGCCTTCTTGACCCAAAATAGTTCACTGTCCCCTACGTCGTAGTACCTCTGGGCGGGGCTCAGCTGCTTGCACCGACTCCTACTTCGGAGGCATCCACCTCGACGATGAAGGGAAGTGAGGGGTCCCGGAATCGCTGGACTGGTTTCACAGAGTTGGGGATGGGCCATGACCTGACGCGAGCCTCCTCCATCTCCACTCCCTCCGTGGATATGAGGTGTCCCAAAAAGGACATGGACCGCTGGAAAAAACAAGCACTTCTCTTGTTTAACATATATATCATGCTCCAACAGTCTTCCCAGCACAGACCTGACTAACGAGACATGCTGGGCGTGTATAAACCACTACATCTCATCCCAGCAGGTCCCGAAACACTTTGTTAATAAAGACCTTGAAGACTGAAGGAGCATTAGACAGGCCAAAAGGCATTAAGAGATACTGGTAATGGCATGTGGTTGTGGAAAAGGCCGTTTTACATTCGTTGCCTGCAAGAATGCGCTACAGATTGTAGGCACTCCTCAAGTCCAGTTTCGTGAAGTACTGCGCCCCGTGCATTTGTTCGATGATGGTTGGGATGAGGGGTAAAGGATAGCTGAACTTAATGGTGGCTTTATTCAGAGTTCAATAATCAATGAAGGGGCACATTCCCCATCTTTCTTTTTAACAAAAAAGAAGCTTGAGGAGGCTGGAGACTTAGAGGGGCAGATAAACCCTGCTGGAGGTTCTCCTGTACGTACACTAACGTACAAAAGTTTAGGGTCACTCAGAAATGTCCTTGTTTTTGAAATATATATATATTTTTTTGTCCATTAAAATAACATAAAATAGATCAGAAATACAGTGTAGACATTGTTAATGTTGTAAATGACTATTGTAGCTGGAAACTTCTGATTCTTTTATGGAATATCTACATAGGCGTACAGAGGCCCATTATCAGCAACCATCACTCCTGTGTTCCAATGGAATGTTGTGTTAGCTAATCTAAGTTTATAATTTTAAAAAGAAAAGGTAGAGGTCAATAATCCAGGGTGGTGTGACAAGGTACTGAACGGCAGGCGGGCTCAGGGTCAGGGCAGGCAGAAATGGTCAAAACCGGGGAAAACTAGAAACAGACAGGAGCAAGGGGAAACCCGTCGCTAGGCTTAAAGAACAAAACAAACTGGAAACAGACAAACAGAGAACACAGGGATAAATACACAGGGGATAATGTGGAAGATGGGCGACACCTGGAGGGGGGGTGGAGACAAGCACAAAGACAGGTGAAACAGATCAGGGTGTGACAATATACCACTAACGGTCACAGCATAAGCGTGTAACTTTTAAAGGAAGAACCGCTGTATCTAGTAAAAATACTTTTTCTGTCAATTACTTTAATTTATAAACTTCCTTTATTGTGTACCCTTTTTTGTAGGTTTAAGATATCCATATTTTCATTGATGGAATATTTAACAGACTGAACAGTCATATACCAACGAGATGAATTAGTTCCCGTTACAGTTGTGTGTGGTGTAGTTGCCATTCAGCCTTGGTATGGAATAACTGATAACTGACGAAACACCTCCGCCTTAGGAAATCATTGGGGAAAGAAGTCACACTTCCTGTTTGCACTCATCTTTATTTGACTTATTGAAATACAGAGATACAGACCGTATAAAAGCACACGTTCAATATAACCAATGTCTTCATTGTCTTCATTGTCTTCAATGTCTTCATTTACTTCATTGTCTTCATTGTCTTCATTGTCTTCATTGAAAATCAAAGAATAGTCTTCCTTTATTCATAAATTCAATAAGGAAAGAGCAATACCAGTATTAATAACCAGCAGGCTCAGAAAATATCCATAATGACTACAGATAAGTACTAACACTTCAAGCCACTATGGTCAGATGGGCTTTTCATGAAGACCTGATGGTAAGTAATGGAATCCACATTTCTGTGTGTGTGGGGAGTGTTTGGGGCTGTCAGTGACTTGAGGGGGACAAGTGTAATTGGTAGAGTGGCATTGGGTGGGATTGGGACAGGGTGTCCTCAGTCGCGGTCCAAGAGCGCTCAGGCCCTCCGGAAGGGGAGACAGAGAAAGAGAAAAGATGAGGGCTAGTGAGATCATTGCTAAGACCATAGTACACCACATACACTGGGGGGCTAAGACCATAGTACACCACATACACTGGGGGGCTAAGACCATAGTACACCACATACACTGGGGGGCTAAGACCATAGTACACCACATACACTGGGGGGCTAAGACCATAGTACACCACATACACTGGGGGGCTAAGACCATAGTACACCACATACACTGGGGGTATAAGATCATAGAACACCACATACACTGGGGGGCTAAGACCATAGAACACCACATACACTGGGGGGCTAAGACCATAGAACACCACATACACTGGGGGGCTGAGACCATAGTACACCATACACTGGGGTAGAGGATGATCAATAGTGTTGCTGTGGACACTGGATAATCTGACTAACACACACACCTGTTTGACCTCTGTGATACTGTAGGATACTGTACTTTACTTTTCTGAGTCAATACAGGTGGCATTCAATGTCCTCTGTTTGTGTTAACCATGGCAACCAGTATTGTAACTAAAGACATAATCAGCCTCTGTGTCTGTGGATAATTTCCCCTTAATGTATTTGTCATGTCAGTCAGGCACATATTTTAAAAGAAACACCATTTATTTAATATCTCTAGTTGAGTAAAAAAAGAAGTCTATTGCTTCAGTCCTTTTCACTTGTTGTTACTTGGTAAATAACCAACAACCATGGATAACCACGAGGAGAATAAGGTGAGGAAACATTCCATGTCAGTTAGGGACATCTTTTTTAAAGCAACACCATTTACTTACATCTCTAGTTGAGTAAAATAAGTTGTTTTGTTCTGGTCACAAGATAATCCCCCCAGAAATGCAGCAAACAGCGCCACACTGAGGCAGAAAACTGAATATTCTCTTCTCAGGCAGGCCCATTTTTTTAAATGTCTCTATTTGAGCAAAATAGGTAGTTTTGTTGTGATCACAAGAAAATCTTAACAAGTCAGATAAAGAGCACCACAGTCAGGCAGAACAATAGTTTCCCAGGTTGCTAAATGGCTGCTACCTAGAGATACAATAACAAAATGGCTGCTACTTAGAGATACAATAACAAAATGGCTGCTACTTAGAGATACAATAACAAAATGGCTGCTACTTAGAGATACAATAACAAAATGGCTGCTACTTAGAGATACAATAACAAAATGGCTGCTACTTAGAGATACAATAACAGTAATAGATGCCATTTTCAAATATAATCGCATAGTTTACACAGAGCCACTGCAGACCTTTGACAAATAAATCTCAGTGTGAAAAGGCGTCCCATGGTTTGTTGTGTCAACGATTCACAACACTGGTGGTGACCAGATGATTCCAATATTTTAGGTAGTAAACGTTGCCCCTCTGGGGTTATGCTCTCACTTTCATGTTAAGGTTCATGTTAAACACAGTATGTCACATGACTCACCTGAAGGTAACCGGTACATGTTAAACACAGTATGTCACATGACTCACCTGAAGGTAACAAGGTTCATGTTAAACCCAGTATGTCACATGACTCGCCTGAAGGTAACAAGGTTCATGTTAAACCCAGTATGTCACATGACTCACCTGAAGGTAACAAGGTTCATGTTAAACACAGTATGTCACATGACTCACCTGAAGGTAACAAGGTTCATGTTAAACACAGTATGTCACATGACTCACCTGAAGGTAACAAGGTTCATGTTAAACACAGTATGTCACATGACTCACCTGAAGGTAACAAGGTTCATGTTAAACACAGTATGTCACATGACTCACCTGAAGGTAACAAGGTTCATGTTAAACACAGTATGTCACATGACTCACCTGAAGGTAACAAGGTTCATGTTAAACACAGTATGTCACATGACTCATCTGAAGGTAACAAGGTTCATGTTAAACACAGTATGTCACATGACTCACCTGAAGGTAACAAGGTTCATGTTAAACACAGTATGTCACATGACTCACCTGAAGGTAACAAGGTTCATGTTAAACACAGTATGTCACATGACTCATCTGAAGGTAACAAGGTTCATGTTAAACACAGTATGTCACATGACTCACCTGAAGGTAACAAGGTTCATGTTAAACACAGTATGTCACATGACTCACCTGAAGGTAACAAGGTTCATGTTAAACACAGTATGTCACATGACTCACCTGAAGGTAACCGGTACATGTTAAACACAGTATGAAGGTAGTTTTGTAACCAAAATAGGAGTTAAATATGTGTAAAAAAAAAAGTACAAATATTTCCAGAGCTTTTCATCTCCTAGATATAGGACAGACAATTCAAAACCTTGTTTCTTATGATATATTTTTGGACTGTCTTTCTTGCCACATCTGAATGTGTTATTCAATGCGTTTCTATGGCCTATAGTAGTAAAGATCATATTCAATACTTTATCCATTTTTATGATACATTTTTTTTCCTAAAGGGGGTCCTACAATCCTAAATCAAAATAGATCCATAGTATGACCATGTTAAAACAATTCCACATGTCAGCTTAGAATGTAGGCCGTCGTTATAAATAAGAATTTGTTCTTAACTGACTTGCCTAGATAAATAAGGTTAAATAAAAATAAATAAAAAATAAAATGATGTGGCTCTAACTTTTGAATGGTTTAAGCTACAAAACATTATGACCCCATCACTGGAAGATACGACTCTTAGGCCACGTCTAGACTTGACAGTCAATGCAGCTTTTGATTCTGATCATGGAGTTCTGATCATGGAGGTCTGATCATGGAGGTTTGATCATGGAGTTCTAATCATAGAGTTCTGATCATGGAATTCTGATCATGGAGTTCTGATCATGGAGTTCTGATCATGGAATTCAGAACACGTCATGCATCTACACCTATATTTAAATGTGTCTACCATGTTCACATTGTGTCCAGATTCCCTTGTCAGAATGTGTTATGCAAATAGAAGGACAGGCTAAATCTGATAATACACAACAACAACTTGGTGGCAGTAGCCAACTACTGTGGCTAACTAGCCAGCTAACCTCTGTAACTAGCCAGCAAGCTAGCTAGCAAAGCCAAAGAGATTGCAAACAGATTCACATAAATCTAGCCACCTAATAAATCTAAATAAGCTAGCTGGCTAGCATTTAGAAAGCCAGCTAGCATGTTTCTCACACAATAGGAATGTATTTCCTCCAACGTTTAATGAAAAACGGTGCCTCTCGTAGACTGCTCTCACTTCCGAATCACACATTTTCTGAAGACTTGTAGGCAGAGTGGGAGTGCTGATGGTCACCCACAGTGTGTGCTTTGGCAGGAGCATGGTAAAATCACCAGGGAAGCCCCCATATTATTAAAACTATAAAACAGAAAATACCTTATTTACGTAAGTATTCAGACCCTTTGCTATGAGACTCGAATTTGAGCTCAGGTGCATCCTGTTTCCATTGATCATCCTTGAGATGTTTCTACAACTTGATTGGAGTCCACCTGTGGTCAATTCAATTGATTGGACATGATTTGGAAAGGCACACACCTGTCTATATAAGGTCCCACAGTTGACAGCGCATATCAGAGCAAAAACCAAGCCATAAAGTCAAAGGAATTGTCAGTAGAACTCCGAGACAGGATTGGGATGAGGTACAGATCTGGGGAAGGGTACCAAAGAATTTCTATAGGATTGAAGGTTCCCATGAACACAGTGGCCTCCATAATTCCTGAATGGAAGAAGTTTGGAACCACCAAGACTCTTCCTAGAGCTGGGCGCCCGGCCAAACTGAGCAATCGTGGGAGAAGGGTATTGGTCAGGGAGGTGACCAAGAACCCGATGGTCACTCTGACAGAGCTCCAGAGTTCCACTGTGGAGATGGGAGAACCTTCCAGAAGGACAACCATCTCTGCAGCACTCTACCAATCAGGCCTTTATGGTAGAGTGGCCAGACGAAAGCCACGCCTCAGTAAAAGGCACATGACAGCCCGCTTGGAGTTTGCCAAAAGGCACCTAAAGGACTCTCAGACCATGAGAAACCAGATTCTCTGTTCTGATGAAACCAAGATTGAACTCTTTGGTCAGAATGCTAAGGGTCACATCTGGAAGAAACCTGGCACCATCTCTACAGTGAAATATGGTGGAGCATCATCATGATGTTTTTCAGCTGCAGGGACTGAGACCAGTCAGGATTGAGGGAAAGATGAAAGGAGTAAAGTACAGAGAGATCCTTGATGAAAACCTGCTCCAGCGCACTCAGGACCTCAGACTGGGGAAAAGGTTCACATTCCAACAGGACAATGACCCTAAGCACATAGCCAAGACAACACAGGAGTGGCTTTGGGAAAAGTCTCTGAATGTCCTTGAGTGGCCCAGTCAGAGCCTGGACTTGAACTCGATCAAACATCTCTGGAGAGACCTGAAAATAGCTGTGCAGCGATGCTCCCCATCCAACTTGACAGAGCTTAAGAGGATCTGCAGAGAAGAATGGGAGAAACTCCCCAAATACAGGTGTGCCAAGCTTGTAGAGTCATACTCAAGAAGACTCGAGGCTGTAATCGCTGCCAAAGGAGCTTCAACAAAAAATGTCCCAAAAACTATTTTTGCTTTGTCAGTATAGGGTATTGTGTGTAGATTGATGAGGGGAAGAAACGATTTAATCAATTTTAACTTAACAAAATGTGGAAAAAGTCAAGGGGTCTGAATAGTTTCCAAATGCACTGTAAATATACTGTAATTATATGATTAGGGCCCACTAGGCAGGATTAGGCAGCCCCTCACATTATTCTGCCCAAAAACAATGATGACTTCTCAAATGTATTACAATATCATGAGACAGAGCCCATAGACTGGAGACCATATGTATTACAATATTTATTTATTTAAGTCAGTTAATTAAGGAACCAACCCTTTTTTTCAAATTTTCGCCTAAAATGACATCCCCAAATCTAACTGCCTGTAGCTCAGGACCTGAAGCAAGGATATGCATATTATTGGTACCATTTGAAAGGAAACACTTTGACGTTTGTGGAAATGTGAAAGGAATGTAGGAGAATATAACACAATTTTGGTATTCAGTATTTTATTACAATAGATCTGGTATAAGATAATACATAGAAAAAAACAACCGTTGTTTTGTATTTTGTTATTGTACCATCATATTCTAAATGCAATAGAAAGGCCATAATGTATTATTCCAGCCAAGGTGCAATTTAGATGTTTGTCACTAGATGGCAGCAGTGCATGTGCAAAGAATTTGACTGATCCAATGAACCATTGCATTTCTGTTCAAAATGTTGTGTCAAGACCAAATGTGCCTAATTTGTTTACTAATAACTTTTCATGTTTAAAATTGTGCACTCTCCTCAAACAATAGCATGGTATTCTTTCACTGTAATAGCTACTGTAAATTGGACAGTGCAGTTAGATTAACAAGAATTTAAGCTTTCTGCCAATATCAGATATGTCTATGTCCTGGGAAATGTTCTTGTTACTTACAACCTCATGCTAATCGCATTAGCCTACTTTAGCTCAACCGTCCCGTGGACGGGACACCGATCCCGAATAAGTTTTAAGAACAAATTCTTATTTACAATGACGGCCTACCAAAAGGCCTCCTGCGGGGACGAGGCCAGCGATTAAAAAAAATATATATATAAATATAGGACAAATCACACATCACTACAAGAGAGACAGCACAACACTACATACAGAGAGACCAAAGACAACAATATAGCAAGGCAAAAACACATGACAACACAGCATGGTAGCAACACAACATGACATAAACATAGTAGCAACACAACATGGTAGCAGCACAAAACATGGTACAAACATTATTGGGCACAGACAACAGCACAAGAAGGACAAGAAGGTAGAGACAACAATACATCACACAAAGCAGCCACAACTGTCAGTAAGAGTGTCCATGATTGAGTCTTTGAATGAAGAGATTGATATAAAACTGTCCAGTTTGAGTGTTTGTTGCAGCTCGTTCCAGTCGCTAGCTGCAGCGAACTGAAAAGAGGAGCGACCCAGGGATGTGTGTGCTTTGGGGATCTTTAACAGAATCTGGCAGACCGGGTGTTGTATGTGAAGGACGAGGGCTGCAGTAGATATCTCAGATAGGGGGGAGTGAGGCCTAAGAGGGTTTTATAAATAAGAGGGTTTTATAAATAAGCATCAACCAGTGGGTCTTTCGACGGGTATACACAGATTACCAGTTTACAGAGGAGTATAGAGTGCAGTGATGTGTCCTATACGGAGCATTGGTGGCAAATCTGAAGGCCGAATGGTAAAGAACATCTTGCCGCTCAAGAGCACCCTTACCTGTCGATCTATAAATTATGTCTCCGTAGTCTAGCATGGGTAGGATGGTCATCTGAATCAGGGTTAGTTTGGCAGCTGGGGTGCTTTCGATTACGATAGAGGAAACCAAGTCTAGATTTAACTTTATCCTGCAGCTTTGATATGTGCTGAGAGAAGGACAGTGTACCGTCTAGCCATACTCCCAAGTACTTGTATGAGGTGACTACCTCAAGCTCTAAACCCTCAGAGGCAGTAATAACACCTGTGGGAAGAGGGGCATTCTTCATGCCAAACCACATTACCTTTGTTTTGGAGGTGTTCAGGACAAGGTTAAGGGCAGAGAAAGCTGGTTGGACACTAAGAAAGCTTTGTTGTAGAGCATTTAACACAAAATCTGGGGAGGGGCCAGCTGAGGATAAGACTGTATCATTTGCATATAAATGGATGAGAGAGCTTCCTACTGCCTGAGCTATGTTGTTGATGTAAATTGAGAAGAGCGTGGGGCCTAGGATCGAGCCTTTGGGTACTCCCTTGGTGACAGGCAGTGGCTGAGACAGCAGATGTTATGACTTTATACACTGCACTCTTTGAGAGAGGTAGTTAGCAAACCAGGCCAAAGACCCCTCAGAGACACCAATACTCCTTATACGGCCCACAAGAACGGAATGGTCTACCGTATCAAAAGCTTTGGCCAAGTCAATTAAAAATAGCAGCACAATAGCCTGAGACAGAGCCCATAGACTGGAGACCAAATGTATTTCAATATCATTAGACAGACACCTTTTCAATCATTAACTTGTTAATAAGGAGAGAGAGAGTGCAGGAGAAAGTCAACTATAAAGGCAAGCAGGTAGACATCAGCGTTGGAGCAGCTGTGGCATATTCAAACAGAGGTGGACAGTAAATGGTGCTGAAAGTAATTCATTTCAACAATTGTCTTCATTTTAATTTGACTTCACTAACAACAAGAGGGCTTTGTTGGAGCCTATTTCTTCCTATTTAAAAAAAAAAAAAAGTGGGCCTACCTTTTTGACACTGTCTCAATTATGCTATCAACAGATTTGTTGGTGTAGCCAAATACACCAATACTGTTGCATGTACTGATGAAATACCTCTGTGTCTGGAAAAGGCTTGGTGTGAGCCATGCCCTTTGATAAAGAAAAGGGCAGCTTAATATTTTAAAAAATTTATAAAAAATCGTATCCAGATAATATAAAGCGTTCTATAACGATGTTTAACTCTCTGATGCCTTATGCTACAAAGAAGCTTTAAAATGCCTACAAAAGAAGTGACTGATGCAAATGGGATATACTGATGAGTCTCTTTGACATTCTGAAGCTGAGCTGCAGCCTTCGATATTGGAGGAGATAGACAATGCTATTCTGTCCCTATTAATTGAGCTTTTCATTTTCTGAAAATAGATTATGTTTAAACCCAGGCATCTTTTAGGGAAGCACTTCTGTTGTTGAGGTTAAGCAATTGACGAGAAGCCAGCAGTTAAAGCTGACATTCTTTTCTGCATCGGTCGAGCCTCTGTCTGGGTGGAAAAATTTAAAATAACAATAGCATTTCATTTGATCAAATTCAGGAACGTAAACGCCTGCTCCTGTGCGCCCACTAAAGTGGAAAAAAGCATAAAAACTACCAATGTAATTGTCATCCAGAGTATGTGATGTCATTCAGATAGGAAAGAGGAAAAGAGAGGTCAATCTGTCTCACTCCAGCAGGTGGCGCATTTTCGTTGTTTCACTCACCAAGCAAGGAGTTTTTGTACAGAGGTCAATGAGTGTGTTGAATTTGGTCAACTAATAAAGTACATGGCTTATTTGCTAATTGTGGTGTATTAGATCGAATAGCAGTAGCATAGCATCTCTCTCCATTGAATACAGGCATCAAAAATCGTCATAGAATATTCAAAAAATTATTACTATATCCACCAATCCAAAGAAAGGATAGGGCAGAGCTAGATAGCCTGCCGTACCGCTTTGTGTGAACGACTCCCACTGTTCGGTAGGATGAAACAGGTATCTCCATCATCTTTGGTACAGTTGGTGAGAAGCGACTGCAGGGACTTTCAGTCCACTTCATCAAAAAAACAGCGTGACCTTTGATCACTTTGGGCGTGTTTGAGTGGTAAGGCCAAAGCAACAGACTGTAGACGAAAGTCGAGGAGTCGAGTTCTGGGGAAGGTGCATCTGCGACAGCCTAAAGTCAGACACTGATGCGGTTTTCCTACAGCGAGGCTCAGATCAACATGGCAGTGTTGCTATTGTTTATAATAGTATTTCTTTATAATGTCGAAATAAACATGGTTCCAACCCCAAAATCAGACACTCACAAACTGAAACCATGTGAGTGAGAGCATCAAATAGAACGTTCATTTGTATCACAGGTGGCACCTTAGTCTGGTAGGACGGGCTCATAGTAATGTCTGGAACGAATAGATGGAATGGTATCGAACACATTCTATTCACTCCATTCCAGACATTATAATGAGCCGTTCTCCACTCGGCAGCCTCCTGTGGTTCGGAAAGTATTCAGACCTCTTCACTTTTTCCACATTTTGTTACATTACAGCCTCATTCTACAATGGATACAAATGTTGTTTTTCCCTCATCAATTTGCACACAATACCCTATAATGAGAAAGCAAAATCAGGTTTTTAGAAATTATTGCTAATTTATTAAAACTATAAAACTGAAATATCACATTTACATAAGTATTCAGACCCTTTACTCAGTACTTTGCTGAAACACCTTCGGCAGTGATTACAGCCTCAAGTCTTATTGGGTATGACTCTACAAGCTTGGCACACCTGTATTTGGGGAGTTTCTCCCATTCTGCTCTGCAGATCCTCTCAAGCTCTGTCAGGTTGGATGGGGAGCATCGCTGCACAGCTATTTTCAGGTCTCTCCAGAGATGTTTGATCAGGCTCAAGTCCGGGCTCTCGCTGAGCCACTCAAGAACATTCAGAGACATGTCCCGAAGCCACTGCTGCGTTGTCTTGGCTGTGTGCTTGGGTTGTTGTCCTGCTGGAAGGTGAACTTTCTCCCAAGTCCTGAGCGCTCTGGAGCAGGTTTTCATCAAGGATCTATCTGAACTTTGCTCCATTCATCTTTGCCTCGATCCTGACTGGTCTCCCAGTCCCTGTCACTGAAAAACATCCCCACAGCATGATGCTGCCACCCCCATGCTTCACCTTAGGGATGGTGCCAGGTTTCCTCCAGATGTGACGCTTGGCATTCAGGCCAAAGTCTTTAGGTGCCTTTTGGCAAACTCCAAGCGGGCTGTCATGTACCTTTTACTGAGGAGTGGCTTCTGTCTGGCAACTCTACCATAAAGGATTGCTGCAGAGATGGTTGTCCTTCTGGAAGGTTCTCGCATCTCCAGAGTGGAACTCTGGAGCTCTGTCAGAGTGACCATCAGGTTCTTGGTCACCTCCCTGATCAAGGTCCTTCTCCCCAATTGCTCACTTTGGCCTGGCAGCCAGCTCTAGGAAGAGTCTTCGTGGTTCTAAACTTCTTCCATTTAAGAATGATGGAGGCCATTGTGTTCTTGGGGACCCTCAATGCTGCAGATTTTTTTTGGTACCCTTCTCCAGTTCTGTGCCTCAACACAATCCCGTCTCGGAGTTCTACGGACAATGTCTTCAACCTCAAGGCTTGGTTTTTGATCTGACGTGCACTTTCAACTGTGGGACCTTATATAGACAGGTGTGTACCTTTCCAAATCATGTCAAATCAATTGAATTGTCCACAGGTGGACTCCAATCAAGATGTAGAAACATCTCAAGGATGATCAATGGAAAACAGAATGCACTTGAGCTCAATTTCGAGTCTCATAGCAAAGGGTCTGAATACTTATGTAAATACGTTTTGTTATTTTTTATAAATGTGCAGAACTTTCAAAAAACTTCTTTTTGCTTTGTTATTATGGGGTATTTGCTTGTAGTTTGCTGAGGATTTATTTGTATTTAATCAATTTTAGAATAAGGCTGTAACGTAACAAAATGTGGAAAAAGTAAAGGGGTCTGAATACTTTCCGAAGGCACTGTATCCACTGAACACAAAAATCACAACAAGTTGGTTCCTGTTTCAGTCATGTCTTTGGTCACGTTCGAGTGGGTCAAACAAAAACACCCTAATGATTGGCTGACAATAGAGTTTCCCAAAATGGATGAAGTTGTTAAAGAGCAACTGCAGTCACAACCTCATGACCTTTGATCACATGATTTTTGTGAAGAACATGCCATCTACATGTAGGCCATACTCTGACAATTTTTTTAAAACCTAATGAAACACTATGAAACTTGAAACTTGAACGAGCCCATTCAGGCGCAAGTCAGACATTTGTTTCCAGGTTTCCTCTCCTTGCTTCCCTTTGATGTTTCCAAAAGGAGGAGAGGAAAAGAGGAGAGGATGCAAGGAGTCTAGGTAATCAGATTGAGAAAAGGCACTCAAATGTGCCATCTAATCAAACTCTCTGGGGGGGGAAATATTGGTTGCGTTCCCCTACTCAGACGTTGCATGCACCAACCAACAGTTGCGTGCTTCGTCATTGACTTTGCCGTCGGGTAACAGATTGTTATAGCATATAATGTGCTTAGCTGATAATTAAAATTCCAGCCAGGAGTTGTAATATCTGGCATGCATCAACAACTCCTTGGCAGAACCCATAATGGAACCCAGAGGAACCCATAATGGAAACCAGAGGAACCCATAATGGAATCCAGAGGAACCCATAATGGAACCCATAAGAGGAACCAATAATAGACCCCATAAGAGGAACCCAGAGGATCCCATAATGAAACCCATAAGAGGAACCCAGAGGAACCCATACTGGATCCCATAAGAGGAACCCAGAGGAACCCATACTGGATCCCATAAGAGGAACCCAGAGGAACCCATATTGGATCCCATGAGAGAAACCCAGAGGAACCCATAATGTGGATGCTGCAGCAGTAATAACAGGCAAGCTGGTACATACACAATTAATTTCTGATTTCATTTAGAGTATATTCATTAAATAAAATCCCACACGCAGGCCAACAGTATTGATTTTAATAGTTGAACAGAGGTATAGGTATCGCATACAACTGATTCTAATACACTGGGGAGAGGAGTTGAACTGAATGCACCACGTTTCCCAGATAGCTACTGTGGTGACTGGTTAAATACTACAGCAAAGATGGTTAAGTGTGAAGATATGTATAAACAACTTCTCCAATAGAACCCCCCCGATTCCGGCGATGTCATGACGACGTTGGCTAGCATAAAGTCATGCACAGAAACACGTGATCGAGGTCTAACGGAACTTGCGCACTCCTTCCATATAAAGTTGTTTGGTTTTTTTTGTTGTTGAGGAAAATGAGGTGTCAGTGTAATTGACGAGGTTGTAGTAATAACATGGTCAGCTACTCAGAACATCGGTTTCAATCTAGGTTGTGCCTTTTAAAAATAGAAAAAAAATTGAACAACTAAATAAATAATAATTCTCAACTTCTCTCGTTGACTTCTCTAACCTCGGTCAGGTGCGCCGAGTCCCCTTCGCAGGCGTTCCCATAATTCTCGCGAGTTTAGAAATTCTGCGACTACAGTACCCTAAAGACACTGTTAGAGGAAGTTGTCGTCATGAGGACAGGAAGTTGATCCATGCTGACTGTCTGTTTATGTACACTGACTCCTATTGTTGTTGTTAATGTTGTTGTTGTTGTTTTAGATGTAGATAAAGAAATATATTGTGAACTATTAAAATAAATTAAATTATATTATTTACATAGAGTACAAACAAGACCCTGTCACCAAACCAAGTTCTGTTAAAGAGTTAGTTAGTCCGGATGTACGTCCCAGATAGCACCCTATTCAATATAGTGCACTACGTCTGACCAGAACCCTACGGGTGCCATTTGAGACGTCTCTCACTGTGCTCCTCTGGCTACATGGAGAGAGCAGTGAATAGTGTTGCAGATAGATATTACATCTACAGAAAATACATTGTTCTCTTTTCCTTGTGAAATGTGATCTATGTATCTTATTTCTACCTGCAACACTGTGTGTCAACTGACAGGGGGTTGAGTCATGTTCAGAAAAGCACAAAATAGAAAAGCTTTCTAATTAGCCAAGTTAGAAATGTTTTGTGTCTATTTAACACACCCCCTGGTTTGCTCTTCTCTTAGCCATAATAAACCACTGTCTACTGGACTGAAAGTGGAGCCCAGATGCGGCTAGTATGTAGTTGAGCTATGGTCTGTAAATTGTTAATGTGTACTGAAGTATATCTAGTACCCAAACACTACAGAAAGACATCAGTGTTCTGGAGAGAGTAGAGTGAAGAAGAGAGGAAGAGTATGGAGTTGAGAATCGACCACCTTCTCTCGCTTTCTCCTTTCTGTTCATCTCTTTCTTTTAGCTGCTTTAAGAGAGGAGAGATCAGAAAGTTCAGTTCAATGAGGAAGTGCTTGATCCATCCAGAAAAACTAACTGTAGCTAAATATACGTATACATTTTTCTCTATTTCTCTACTGTTCAATTTTTCGGTTTCCAAAACAAGTTGCTTTGAAACATTAACCACCATACGACATAATTTTTCTTCAAACTTCAGTGGAAAAATGAATAAATTTAAAAGACAAATACAAAACATGGAGTGTTGTATTAAAAGTTGTCCCATAGGTGGCTGCTGGTACAGGTTGACCCAGACTGTATCTAGAGGAGACCCAGTCCTTGCTACTACGTAGAACTCTGATCCTCACAAAGGGTTAACTAGCATGTCAACCCTCTTCAGATCTCCAGCTCTCAAACATATGCTCTGTTCCATGAGAAGATGTTTGGAAAAGTCCTTTATGTCTTCTTCTTCACCTCTTCTCCTGTTTCTTGACCATCGGCCACCGACCTGTCCCCTGTCCCTCTATCTCTCCCCTCCCCTGTCCCCAGTCCATCTATCTCTCACAAATTCCCAGTCCCTCTATCTCTCCCAAATTCCCAGTCCCTCTATCTCTCCCCTCCCTTAATCCCAGTCCCTCTATCTCTCCCCTTCCCTGTCCCTCTATCTCTCCCCTCCCCTGTCCCTCTATCTCTCCCCTTCCCTCCCCTGTCCCCAGTCCCTCTATCTCTCCCCTATTCCCAGTCCCTCTATCTCTCCCCTTCCCTCCCCTGTCCCCTGTCCCTCTATCTCTCCCCTATCCCCAGTCCGTCTATCTCTCCCCTCCCTTAATCCCAGTCCCTCCCTCTATCTCTCCCCTCCCTTAATCCCAGTCCCTCTATCTCTCCCCTATCCCCAGTCCCTCTATCTCTCCCCTCCCTTAATCCCAGTCCCTCTATCTCTCCCCTCCCCTATTCCCAGTCCCTCTATCTCTCCCCTCCCCTATTCCCAGTCCCTCTATCTCTCCCCTCCCCTATTCCCAGTATCTCTCCCCTCCCTTAATCCCAGTCCCTCTATCTCTCCCCTTCCCTGTTCCCAGTCCCTTTGTCTCCCCTTCCCTGTTCTAGAAGGGGGAGATGGGGAGGAGGAAAAACCACTCCCCTATCTCCTCTTTCCTCCCCTACCTCTAGAAGGGGGAGTTAGGAGAACCTATCACCCCTCTGCTCACGTCTCTCCCCTCTCCCTACCTCTAGAAGGGGGAGTTAGGAGAAGGAACAGTCCCAGCTGAGCAGAGAGACACCACACCGGTCCTTCCTTCCTCCCTTCTCATCTCCTATGCTCCTCCCCCACCCTACTTCTAAAAGAAGAGGTAGGGGGTCGGGCAACCCCAATTCTGTCTTCCTCCCCTTCTTCCCCTCCTCCCCCCTTACTACTATCAAAAGGGGGAGTTAGGAGAACATATCACCCCTCTTCTCCCATCTCTACCCTCTCCTCTCTCCCTACCTCTAAAAGGGGGAGTTAGGAGAACAAATAGTCCCAGCTGAGCTGAGAGAGATGTCCTCATCGTCCAACGTCAGGGTGTGGCTGGTGGAGGGGTCAGGGTTAGGGACGGAGCCGAGGATAAAGGTCAGAAAGAGGGGGGCGAGAGTCGGGCTGGGGAGGCAGCTAGTCGGTTTTTCCATCGTTGTTGTTGTTGTTTTTGTTGTCAACGGCAACGGGCGTGAGCTCACATCCTGGTTGCATCTTCGTCTGAGAACCTGCCCCTCCTTATCAAGAGCGGTGGCCTGAGGTAGAGGAGACACAGGAGACCCAATCAGAGATGCTGCTCGTCAGAGATGCTGCTCATGCTAAAGACTGTGAGTTAGTGGAGGAGCATGCGTAGAGGATGGGAGGGGAGTAGAGCAGGAGAGGAGAGGAGAGAAGAGGAGAGTGGGAGAGGAGAGGAGAGGAGAGTGGGAGAGGAGAGGAGAGGAGAGGAAAGGAAAGAAAGAGGGAGGACAGGAATGCCAGATGAGAGAAGAGGAGAAGAGAAGCACCAAACGACACAGGTCACAAGCTGATGGTGACAGACATGTGCAACCTCAAGTTTCAAGGATAGCTGCTGGAGCATTCGCAGAGACAGGTAGGTGTACTGGTAGAAAAAGGAGCGCTCTCTCACACTGTCAACACCTCAACAAACAGATACAGTCACCTCGGGTTGATCAAATCGCTGTTCACTGTAGCCTACAGTTTGTTGAGAGTTAACAGTTTGAGAGTGCTACACTTTTCTACAGACAAAATGTTAGTAAGAGGGCCACAAAAGGGAAGATCAGCTGTAAACACGCTGAGCCACACACACACACACACACACACACACACACACACACACACACACACACACACACACACACACACACACACACACACACACACACACACACACACCCAGGAGTGTGTGTGTAAACAAACAACACACAATTTCCAACGACAGGAGGAGAAACAACCATAGACTGCATAGTCAAGCAGGGGTGGGGCAAAGGATGTGATGTCACTGTGAGTGACAGATGGAAGGGGAGGAGCAACAGTGACACTGAGCAAGCCTATGAGAAAGAGCGAGGGGGACGGGGACATGGGTGGAGCTGACAGAGCACACAGAAGCCAGCAGCCAATCAGCGCATTGTATGTGGAGACACAGGAAACGGAGGCAGGGGCAGGGGGGGTTGTCGTGACAACAGGTTGTACCTTATCCAGTACATGGCCGGGTGCTGGTGGAAGTCCAACGACCCAGAGCGCTGCATGGAGAAGCTGTGGTCCAACTGCTGAACAGGACAGAGAAACCAGTAACACCTTTAAAACCAGCAGGACTTATAGAGAAAACAGTAACACTTTTAAAACCAGCAGGACTTATAGAGAAACCAGTAACACCTTTAAAACCAGCAGGACTTATAGAGAAACCAGTAACACCTTTAAAACCAGCAGGACTTATAGAGAAACCAGTAACACTTTTAAAACCAGTAGGACTCATAGAGAAACGAGTTAACCTTTAAAATCAGTAAAACATAAAGAAACCAGTAACACCTTTAAAACCAGTAGGACTCATAGAGAAAACAGTAACACTTTTAAAACCAGTAGGACTCATAGAGAAACCAGTTAACCTTTAAAATCAGTAAAACATAAAGAAACCAGTAACCTTTAAAACCAGTAGGCTTTTTAAAGAAATCAGTAACCTTTAAAACCAGCAGGCTTTTTAAAGAAACCAGTAACCTTTAAAACCAGTAGGCTTTTTAAAGAAATCAGTAACCTTTAAAACCAGCAGGCTTTTTAAAGAAACCAGTAACCTTTAAAACCAGTAGGCCTTTTAAAGAAACCAGTAACCTTTAAAACCAGTAACCTTTAAAACCAGTAGGCCTTTTATAGAAACCAGTAACCTTTCAAACAATGACCAGTAAAAACACTGTACCAGGGAAAGCAGGTATAAAACCAGTAGGAAACATGTACAGTTAGCTTTCTACACCAGTACAACAGGAGTAAACCTCAGTACAGTCAACCTTAGAGCCAAAGACAACGCCAATACAGTCTAGCGCCCAGTAAAAACAGACTGGAAATAGTTTGGTATGTAGGACTTACAGAGAAACCAGTCACCTTTAAAACCAGTAGGACTTACAGAGAAACCAATAACACACTTAAAACCAGAGGGACTTACAGAGAAACCAGTCACCTTTAATGGCCAATCTGTCCAATCAGGCCTATGCAGCACAACTTTCTCAGTTACACAATAAACGTGGGCTCCCATCAGTACTGCTAGTATAAGTGTGGGTGTCCAGAGTAGCACATCTCTCAATAGTCAAATTTGGCATGTCGAACAATATAATACAAGGCACTGGCTTATCCTTGTTCGCCCATGTTTCTAGGTCAAAGCTGACGTCATGACCCCCTCCCTACAGTCCACAGTCTGAGTAAACGAACAGTCATATCTAGGGAATGCCAAACAAAACTTTCTACGGTATCTGTCTGCGAATGGGCTGTGCGCAACAGAGAAACCAGTAACACCTTTAAAACCAGTAGGACTTACACCTCAGTACAGTCAGCCTTAGAGTCAAAGACAAAGCCAATACATTCTGGTGCCCAGTAAAAACAAAATGGGCATTCGTTTTGTATGTCTGCATCAGTCTGTTCGAGGCATACCGTGATGACTGACACTCCGGCGGTGGTGTCGTTAGATTTAGGGCTGGTGTTGAAGTGTTTCTTTATCTTCCCTGCTACTGACAGCTCCTGTT
This sequence comes from Brachymystax lenok tsinlingensis, assembly GCA_030435695.1. Taxonomy (NCBI): domain Eukaryota; kingdom Metazoa; phylum Chordata; class Actinopteri; order Salmoniformes; family Salmonidae; genus Brachymystax; species Brachymystax lenok. Next base: position 7,004,411 of record CM059787.1, on the reverse strand, counting down.
CATTCTCTGACACACCATCATCCTGCACAGAGAGTGAAGAGATGAGAGGAGAAAAAGGAATGGGAGGAGGAGGAGAGAAGGAACAGGAGGAGGAAGAGGAGAGATGGAGAGGAGAGAAGGAACGGGAGGAGATGAAATGTGAAGGTCTGGTATAGCAGGAGAATTCACTTCAAGCTACATCCTATTTTAAAATATAAATACCATTGACATAAATCTATGATGTAGAAGACAGTATGATAAGAGTCAGTGCAGGTCTACTGTTCTGTAGATGGTGAAGATGACACTGAGAACAAAGAGGAATGGTAGCCTGTTTTGTACAATGTTATTACTACGTAAAAACCTAAAATGTGCACCTCTTGGGGTCCCCAGAGCCAGGATGGTGAAACACAGGTACAGTATGTATAGGAGAGGAGAACTACTCACATTGACCCAGGGTTACAGGAGGAGAGGAGAACTACTCACATTGACCCAGGGTTACAGGAGGAGACGAGTACTACTCACATTGACCCAGGGTTATAGGAGGAGAGGAGAGGAGAACTACTCACATTGACCCAGGGTTACAGGAGGAGACGAGTACTACTCACATTGACCCAGGGTTATAGGAGGAGACGAGAGGAGAACTACTCACATTGACCCAGGGTTACAGGAGGAGAGGAGAACTACTCACATTGACCCAGGGTTATAGGAGGAGAGGAGAGGAGAACTACTCACATTGACCCAGGGTTACAGGAGGAGAGGAGAACTACTCACTTTGACCCAGGGTTACAGGAGGAGAGGAGAACTACTCACATTGACCCAGGGTTACAGGAGGAGACGAGTACTACTCACATTGACCCAGGGTTATAGGAGGAGAGGAGAGGAGAACTACTCACATTGACCCAGGGTTACAGGAGGAGAGGAGAACTACTCACATTGACCCAGGGTTATAGGAGGAGAGGAGAGGAGTACTACTCACATTGACCCAGGGTTACAGGAGGAGAGGAGATGAGAGGAGAACTACTCACATTGACCCAGGGTTACAGGAGGAGACGAGTACTACTCACATTGACCCAGGGTTATAGGAGGAGAGGAGAGGAGAACTACTCACATTGACCCAGGGTTACAGGAGGAGAGGAGAACTACTCACATTGACCCAGGGTTATAGGAGGAGAGGAGAGGAGAACTACTCACATTGACCCAGGGTTACAGGAGGAGAGGAGAACTACTCACTTTGACCCAGGGTTACAGGAGGAGAGGAGAACTACTCACATTGACCCAGGGTTACAGGAGGAGACGAGTACTACTCACATTGACCCAGGGTTATAGGAGGAGAGGAGAGGAGAACTACTCACATTGACCCAGGGTTACAGGAGGAGAGGAGAACTACTCACATTGACCCAGGGTTATAGGAGGAGAGGAGAGGAGTACTACTCACATTGACCCAGGGTTACAGGAGGAGAGGAGATGAGAGGAGAACTACTCACATTGACCCAGGGTTACAGGAGGAGAGGAGAACTACTCACATTGACCCAGGGTTATAGGAGGAGAGGAGAAGTACTCACATTGACCTATGGTTATAGGAGGAGAGGAGAGGAGAACTACTCACATTGACCCAGGGGTGCTCCAGAACCTGTTCTGCCGTATATCTCTGATCCACCTCCACCTCCAGCATGGACCTGATCAGCTCCTACACACAACACAACATAGAAGGGTTACACTCTCAATATAAATCTACTGTGTGTGTGTGTGTGTGTGTGTGTGTGTGTGTGTGTGTGTGTGTGTGTGTGTGTGTGTGTGTGTGTGTGTGTGTGTGTAACCTTGGCAGTCTCTGATACATTGTCCCAGTAGGGGAGAGGGAACTCCAGCTGCCCCAGCAGGATCTGGTCGAACAACACTTCCTGGTCATCACTGCTCCTACACACACACACACACACACACACACACACACACACACACACACACACACACACACACACACACACACACACACACACACACACACACACACACACACACACAGACAGAAATATATTTAAAGCTAAACCGTTATGTGGACTAGGTCCTCTATGTATGCTGTGGTCATGATTCTAATCTTTATTTAGGACCACAAAAGTGTGTTATATTTGAAGGTATCTCAAGCTTAAAGATGTGTCTGGTCTCAGAGATTCAGTAATAGTCCTTCCAACCACAAGAGGGGGTTATGGCACTAATAACACTCAACAACATGGATTCATCAAAATGTAAAACACAGCTTAGTTTTATGTCAGTACACATATTAGATCAGAGCTGAATTGAAAACAAGAACGTGTATGTTTGTTCAGTCGGGGTGCCAGTGCCTCTTACCCTCGGAAGGGAGGGAAGCCACACAGCAAGATGTAGGTGATAACTCCTGCTGCCCAGATATCTACCTTAATGCCATACCTAGAACACACAGAGAGAGAGAGAGAGAGAGACAGAGAAACAGAGAGAGAGAGAGAGAGAGAGAGAGAGACAGAGAGAGAGAGAGAGACAGAGAGAGACAGAGAGAGACAGAGAGAGAGAGAGAGAGAGAGACAGAGACAGAGACAGAGACAGAATACATAGGTCAGAGAATGAGAGAGAGACTATGTACAGACTCAGTGAGCATGGCCTTGTTATTGAGAAATGCCACCGTAGGCAGACCTCACTCTCAAGAGAAAGGCTATGTGCACACTGCTCACAAAATGAGTTGGAAACTGAGCTGCACTTCCTAACCACCTGCCAAATGTATGACCATATTAGAAACACATATTTCCCTCAGATTACGCAGACCCACAAAGAATTCGAAAACAAATCAAATTTTGATAAACTCTCATATCTGTCGGGTGAAATACCACAGTGTGCCATCACAGCAGCAAGATTTGTGACCTGTTGCCACAAGAAAAGGGCAACCAGTTAAGCACAAACATCATTGTAAATACAACCCATATTTCTGTTTATTTATTTTCCCTTTTGTACTTTAACTATTTGCACATCATTACAACACTATACAGTGGCTTGCGAAAGTATTCGCCCCGCTTGGCATTTTTCTTTTTTTGTTGCCTTACGACCTGGAAAAAAAAAGAAGATTTTTTTGGTGGGGGGGGGTTGTATCATTTGATTCACACAACATGCCTACCACTTCGAAGATGCAAAATATATATTTTTGTGAAACATTCAACTTGAGCGTGCATAACTATTCACCCCCACAAAGTCAATACCTTGTAGAGCCACCTTTTGCAGCAATTACAGCTGCAAGTCTCTTGGGATATGTCTCTATAAGCTTGGCACATCTAGCCACTGGGATTTTTGCCCATTCTTCAAGGCAAAACTGCTCCAGCTCCTTCAAGTGGGATGGGTTCCGCTGGTGTACAGCAATCTTTAAGTCATTCCACAGATTCTCAATTGGATTGAGGTCTGGGCTTTGACTATGCCATTCCAAGACATTTAAATGGTTCCCCTTAACCACTCGAGTGTTGCTTTATCAGTATGCTTAGGGTCATTGTCCTGCTGGAAGGTGAATCTCCGTCCCAGTGTCAAATCTCTGGAAGACTGAAATAGGTTTCCCTCAAGAATTTCCCTGTATTTAGCGCCATCCATCATTCCTTCAATTCTGAACAGTTTCCCAGTCCCTACAGCATGATGCTACTACTACCATGCTTCACTGTGGGGATGTTGTTCTCGGGGTGATGAGAGGTGTTGGGTTTGCGCCAGACATAGCATTTTCCTTGATGGCCAAAAAGCTAAATTTTTGTCTCATCTGACCAGAGTACCTTCTTCCATATGTTTGGGGAGTCTCCCACTTACCTTTTGGCGAACACCAAACGTGTTTGCTTATTTTTCTTCTTTAAGCAATGGCTTTTTCTGGCCACTCTTCCGTAAAGTCCAGCTCTGTGGAGTGTACGGCTTAAAGTGGTCCTATGGACAGATACTCCAATTTCCGCTGTGTAGATTTGCAGCTCCTTCAGGGTTATCTTTGGTCTCTTTGTTGCCTCTATGATTAATGCCCTCCTTGCCTGGTCCGTGTGTGGTCCGCCCTTCCATTTTTTAATAATGGATTTAATGGTGCTCTGTGGGATGTTCAAAGTTTCTGATATTTTTTTATAACCCAACCCTGATCTGTACTTCTCCACAACTTTGTCCCTGACCTGTTTGGAGAGCTCCTTGGTCTTCATGATGCCGCTTGCTTAGTGGTGTTGCAGACTCTGGGGCCTTTCAGAACAGATGTGTATATATACTGAGATCATGTGACACTTAGATTGCACACAGGTGGACTTTATTCAACTAATTATGTGACTTCTGAAGGTAATTGGTTGCACCAGATCTTATTTAAGGGCTTCATAGCAAAGGGGTGAATACATATGAACCCACCACTTTTCAGGGTTTTTTTTGTTGTTGAATTTTTGGGAAAAAATAGGAAAAACGCGAAGGGGGATGAATACTGTATACAGTGGGGCAAAAAAGTATTTAGTCAGCAACCAATTGTGCAAGTTCTCCAACTTAAAAAGATGAGAGAGGCCTGTAATTTTCATCATAGGTACACTTCAACTATGACAGACAAAATGAGGAAAAAAAATCCAGAAAATCACATTGTAGGATTTTTAATGAATTTATTTGCAAATTATGGTGGAAAATAAGTATTTGGTCAATAACAAAAGTTTATCTCAATACTTTGTTATATACCCTTTGTTGGCAATGACAGAGGTCAAACGTTTTCTGTAAGTCTTCACAAGGTTTTCACACACTGTTGCTGGTATTTTGGCCCATTCCTCCATGCAGATCTCCTCTAGAGCAGTGATGTTTTGGGGCTGTTGCTGGGCAACACAGACTTTCAACTCCCTCCAAAGATTTTCTATGGGGTTGAGATCTGGAGACTGGCTAGGCCACTCCAGGACCTTGAAATGCTTCTTCACGAAGCCACTCCTTCGTTGCCCAGGCGGTGTGTTTGGGATCATTGTCATGCTGAAAGACCCAGCCACGTTTCATCTTCAATGCCCTTGCTGATGGAAGGAGGTTTTCACTCAAAATCTCACGATACATGGCCCCATTCATTCTTTCCTTTACACGGATCAGTCGTCCTGGTCCCTTTGCAGAAAAACAGCCCCAAAGCATGATGTTTCCACCCCCATGCTTCACAGTAGGTATGGTATTCTTTGGATGCAACTCAGCATTCTTTGTCCTCCAAACACGATGAGTTGAGTTTTTACCAAGAAGTTCTATTTTGGTTTCATCTGACCATATGACATTCTCCCAATCCTCATCTGGATCATCCAAATGCTCTCTAGCAAACTTCAGACGGGCCTGAACATGTACTGGCTTAAGCAGGGGGACACGTCTGGCACTGCAGGATTTGAGTCCCTGGTGGCGTAGTGTGTTACTGATGGTAGGCTTTGTTACTTTGGTCCCAGCTCTCTGCAGGTCATTCACTATTTTTGCTCACCGTTCTTGTGATCATTTTGACCCCACGGGGTGAAATCTTGCGTGGAGCCCCAGATCGAGGAAGATTATCAGTGGTCTTGTATGTCTTCCATTTCCTAATAATTGCTCCCACAGTTGATTTCTTCAAACCAAGCTGCTTACCTATTGCAGATTCAGTCTTCCCAACCTGGTGCAGGTCTACAATTTTGTTTCTGGTGTCCTTTGACAGCTCTTTGGTCTTGGCCATAGTGGAGTTTGGAGTGTGACTGTTTGAGGTTGTGGACAGGTGTCTTTTATACTGATAACAAGTTCAAACAGGTGCCATTAATACAGGTAACGAGTAGAGGACAGAGGAGCCTCTTAAAGAAGAAGTTACAGGTCTGTGAGAGCCAGAAATCTTGCTTGTTTGTATGTGACCAAATACTTATTTTCCACCATAATTTGCAAATAAATTCATTAAAAATCCTACAATGTGATTTTCTGGATTTTTTGTCTGTCATAGTTGAAGTGTACCTATGATGAAAATTACAGGCCTCTCTCATCTTTTTAAGTGAGAGAACTTGCACAATTGGTGGCTGACTAAATACTTTTTTGCCCCACTGTATATAGACATAATATGACATGTGAAATATCTTTATTTCTTTTGAACTTCTGTGAGTGTAATGCATGCTGTATACAAACACACACACACACATATTGTACGTACCCTGTCTCTGCGATGATTTCTGGTGCTACATATGTGGGTGTTCCACAGACGGTGTAGAGGGGTCCATCTACTACGGTGGCCAGACCAAAGTCCCCCAACTTCAGACTCTTACTGCCATCAACATGCTCATACACCTGGAGAGGATGGAAGAGGGGAGAGAGGGGAGAGGGGAGGGAAGGTGAGAGGCAAGGAGAGAAAAGGAGAGGAGAGGGGAGGGGAGGGGAGGAGAGAGGGGAGGGGAGAGGAGAGAGGGGAGGAGAGGAGATGGGAAGGGAGGAGTGGAAATTAGAGTAGAGGGGAGAGAGAGGAGAGGGGAGAGGGGAGGAGAGAGGGGAGAGGGGAGGAGGGGAGGGGAGAGGGGAGGAGAAGGGAGGAGAAGGGAGGAGAGGGGAGGAGAGGAAATGAGAGTAGAGGGGAGAGGGGGAGGAGAGAGGGGAGAGGGGAAGAGGGGAGGGAGGGGAGGGGAGAGGGGAGGGGAAGGGAGGAGAGAGGGGAGAGGGGCAAGAAGAGGAGAAGGGAGGAGAGGGGAGGAGAGGAGAGGGGAGGGGGAGGGGAGAGGAGAGGAGAGGAGAAGGGAGGAGAGGGGAGGAGAGGAGAGGGGAGGGGGAGGGGAGAGGAGAGGAGAAGGGAGGAGAGGAAACGGGGAAGGGGAGAGGGGAGAGGAGGAGAGGAGAGGGAAGTGATTTCGATAACTGTGAGGAAGGGGTAGATCTTAGCTCCCTAGAAATATAGTTTATTTATATTACTATATATCATCATATGGCCACTGTAACGCATTGAATACTTACAGTGAAATGTATTTATTGAACAGCACAAATGTATGTAGCATGATTCAGTCATTCAGCTACGTGTGAAAATGTAGGCATTCATTCCGACTGGTAAAATAAGTTTAAGGTTAATTAAAGGGCAACTCTGCCACTTTTAACACTTCCGTTGTTCTTACTAAGTATTTAGTTATGGCCTACACCGTTTTAGTGTAATTTAATGATTTAATGTCTGTTGACTGTTCAGTCATGTGCAAAAATGGAAATTGCTTCTCTGTGACGTTTTCAATTAGGATCTCTGAGATGACTAATGACGGCTGTCATATTCAGCCATCTATATAACCTGTCTGTAGTTTCTGATCATGTTCAGCCATCTATATAACCTGTCTGTAGTTTCTGATCATATTCAGCCATCTATATAACCTGTCTGTAGTTTCTGATCATGTTCAGCCATCTATATAACCCGTCTGTAGTTTCGGATCATGTTCAGCCATCTTTATAACCCGTCTGTAGTTTCTGATCATGTTCAGCCATCTATATAACCCGTCTGTAGTTTCTGATCATATTCAGCCATCTATATAACCCGTCTGTAGTTTCTGATCATATTCAGCCATCTATATAACCCGTCTGTAGTTTCTGATCATATTCAGCCATCTATATAACCCGTCTGTAGTTTCTGATCATGTTCAGCCATCTATATAACCCGTCTGTAGTTTCTGATCAGCATACATTTTAGGGTAGCACACATTTTAGTGGGTAAAATACATTTTAGAGGGTAGAACATATTTTAGAGGGTAGAAAACATTTTAGAGGGTAGAACACATTTTAGAGGGTAGCATACATTTTAGAGGGTGGCACACATTTGAGAGGGTGGCACACATTTTAGAGGGTAGAATACATTTCAGAGGGTAGAATACATTTCAGAGGGTAGAATACATTCTAGAGGGTAGCACACATTTCAGAGTGTATAATACATTCTAGAGGGTAGCACACATTTCAGAGGGTAGATTACATTTTAGATGGTAGCACACATTTTAGAGGGTAGAACACATTTTAGAGGGTAGAATACATTTTAGAGGGTAGAATATATTTCAGAGGGTAGCATACATTTCAGAGGGTAGCTTACATTTCAGAGGGTAGCATACATTTCAGAGGGTAGCTTACATTTTAGAGGGTAGAATACATTTCAGAGGGTAGCACACATTTCAGAGGGTAGAATACATTTCAGAGGGTAGAATACATTTCAGAGGGTAGAATACATTTTAGAGGGTAGAATAAATTTTAGAGGGTAGCATACATTTCAGAGGGTAGAATACATTTCAGAGGGTAGAATACATTTCAGAGGGTAGAATAAATTTTAGAGGGTAGAATAAATTTTAGAGGGTAGAATACATTTCAGAGGGTAGAATACATTTCAGAGGGTAGAATACATTTCAGAGGGTAGAATTAATTTTAGAGGGTAGGATACATTTCTGAGGGTAGAATACATTTCAGAGGGTAGAATTAATTTTAGAGGGTAGGATACATTTTAGAGGGTAGAACACATTTCTGTCACATCCTTGTCTAAAGGACAAGTGGATAAACAGGTTAATTAATGTCAAGCCCTGCATGGTTTCAAAATCGAATGGAATGTAGACCTACATTGAACACCACTCATTGGCTGCTTCTGTAGGCTGTATCATAGAACAGCTATTTCAATAGTTATTTCCATGTTAAAATGTTATGGGATGCATTTTCTCCATTGTTTTTGATGGTACACTCTGGTAGATCTACATTATGATCAAATAGCCACAGTAGCCTACTTGTACACTGTTAAAACTGTGACTTAAAGCGGGTACAGTCTCAGTGTTCACAGTAAATGCGCCCCGGAAGTTGCACAGAATATTCACAACGATGAAGTTTGTACTCAGCTGACCAAAAATGTGCTTAGTGCCAAAATAAATTAGAGGGAACATATCTGGTGTGAGCTCACTAGTGTTCGCATTATGTGTTTAAACAAACACACGCTTCTAGCCACACGCGTGTAGCCACTCTACACACGGACCAGCGGACACTTTGTACGTGTGTGTGTGTGTGTGTGTGTGTGTGTGTGTGTGTGTGTGAAGAAGTGTTGAGAGGACAAGTGCGTAAAAGAGAGAGGGAGATGAGAAGATACAGATGTAGGATGTTAATTTGAGCCGGTTTGCTACAGCAGGAAAATAGTCCTGCATAAACGGGAAATGTGAATTATTATTAACATGTAGGGGTTGATACAAACGACTAACTTTAGAAGCTTTTTTAAAACTCATATACACTACAAGTTTGCAATTCTCAGAATCAAAATATGGATCAAATTAATATCCTACATCTGTAAAGAGAGAGACAGAAGGGGGGACGGGGAGGAGAACGACTGCATCATTGCAGGGGTGAGTCATGTCTCTCTCTCTCCTACTCAGAACGAGTGATTTCACTCCATCACGTCATCATTCAGAGAGAAAGAGAGGGTGGGAGAGAGAGAGTGTTCATATTTATGTTTATTTATTGTCCCTTTTGTACTTTAACTATTTGCACATCGTTACAACACTGTAAATAGACGTAATATGACTTTATCAATGTTCACTGTTCATTTTTATTGTTTATTTCACTTTTGCTTATTATCTATTTCACTTGCTTTGGCAATGTTAATATATGTTTCCCATGGCAATAAAGCCCCTTAAAATTGAATGGATTGTGTGTGCCATATTTGATGAGTCTCTCAGTGATGAGACTACTGATGATGCGATCACGGATCCCACAACACACACTCTCTCTCTCTTACACACACACACACACACACACACACACACACACACACACACACACACACACACACACACACACACACACACACACACACACACACACACACACACACACCTATCTTACCAGTAGATTTTCTGGTTTGATGTCTCTGTGTACGATGTTGAGGCTGTGGAGGTATTTGATGGCGTTGGCCAGGTTGTACAGCATCCCGCTGGCGTCTCTCTCTGTGTATCTATTAGTGGACGTGATGGCATCAAACAGATCGCCCCCCTGTGGACAACACACAGAATTGCACGCAACAATATTAATACAATCCCAATATAGTACCACAGTACGAGTCATGGTTCCAATCGTTTTTCCATCATTAATTTTTTTCTAATTGGGTGAAATGTATTGCTTTATTTAACTGTCATTACAGCTACTTTCAGAATCATATTTCTACAGGGCGTGTTTCCATGATCCGATCCCGACTTGTTACCTCATTTATTGCTCGGGCGAGAGGAGAAAGGCTGCTTGGCGAAACGTCATGACAGCCGCTGTCCATAGAAATGTGTAGAGGACGAACCTCTTTAGTAAAACTAAAGTAAAAGTACACAATAATGACAAATGGCAACAGACATAATATAGTTATTAGTATTTATTAAAGATTTTCCAGAGGGAAGCGAGAAACCAGAAACCCATTTTTAGCCAATATGGAGTAAACTGGAAAACATGTCAGTGATATCTTTTAACAAGAACATAGATAAAGCTCCTGAAAAAGACACAGAATAACCTAGAAGTATACACATGAAAATGTACTTTATATTTGACTGTAGAAAGGCTTAGAAAACATTAATCAGATATATTCAACTTTGTACATACAGAGATCTTAATGAACAGCTGAGATCCGGATGAACAGCTGAGGTCTTGATGAACAGCTGAGATCTTGATGAACAGCTGAGGTTTTGATGAACAGCTGAGATCTTGATGAACAGCTGAGGTCCTGATGAACAGCTGAGGTCTTGATGAACAGCTGAGATCTTGATGAACAGCTGAGGTCCTAATGAACAGCTGAGATCTTAATGAACAGCTGAGATCTTGATGAACAGCTGAGGTCCTGATGAACAGCTGAGATCTTGATGAACAGCTGAAGTCCTGATGAACAGCTGAGGTCTTGATGAACAGCTGAGGTCCTGATGAACAGCTGAGATCTTGATGAACAGCTGAGGTCATGATGAACAGCTGAGATATTGATGAACAGCTGAGATCCAGATGAACAGCTGAGGTCGTGATGAACAGCTGAGGTCTTGATGAACAGCTGAGGTCCTGATGAACACCTGAGGTCTTGATGAACAGCTGAGGTCTTGATGAACAGCTGAGGTCCTGATGAACAGCTGAGGTCTTGATGAACAGCTGAGGTCTTGATGAACAGCTGAGGTCCTGATGAACAGCTGAGATCTTGATGAACAGCTGAGGTCTTGATGAACAGCTGAGATCCGGATGAACAGCTGAGGTCTTGATGAACAGCTGAGGTCTTGATGAACAGCTGAGGTCTTGATGAACAGCTGAGTGATAGAATCAGGTGCATTCAACTATTTTAACAAAAAGCCTACATAACCCTGTGGCTCATCAATACGAAACAGAATGGTCAAAATAACTGAACAGAAAGATGTTAGCATTGTCAGAAATTGTAGAAAATGTAGCACCTTTGTTGGTTCTCTAATGGGCTGAAATGTGGTAAATTGTGAATTTAATTTGAAACTGTTGCACCTCCAAATTTATTCAGTCCAAATGGATCTAACGGTCACCTTATGGACTCTGTAGCCTCATTTTAATCTGACGTCTAGAATTTCAGTTAGGTTTGGGGAAAACATTGATTGACGACCCTAATGCTAACAACCCTGTAAAAAATCTGGTATAGTTGTTCTCGGTAACGGCCGGACAGAGCATGATGAGAGGCTGGGAGTGTGTTGTGTACCTCCAATCAAGTTGATTTGCAGTTTTCATCGACACTGGCGTCATATTGGCTTAGACATGATGGTAGGGAGATTTGAATTTAACATTGTGCTTCAACCAATAAATACTATAGTCTTGCAAACCAGCGTGACTAAAATGCATACAAAGGTGAAGCAGAAGCTTAAAATAGGGCCTGGTTTCACACAGACTGACACACACACTGAGACTCACAGGCTTAGAGACACACAGTCATTAAAATGAGAAAACTGTCAAGTCTCCTCTTGTAACTATGCCTTCCTCAATCTCTCTCTCTCTCTCTCTCTCTCTCTCTCTCTCTCTCTCTCTCTCTCTCTCTCTCTCTCTCTGTCTCTCTGTATCTCTCTCTCTCTCTCACTCACTCACTCACTCACTCCCTCCATCCATCTCTACTCCTCATCATCCCTTTCTGTGTGTGCAGGTCTGGCTCCAGGCATAAGAGTTCGCTTAGGCCACTTGACCTCTAGGGGGACCTCGACTTAATCCACCATTTTTTTTTATTACCCATCTACACACAACAGTTAATAATGAAAAAGTAAAAAAAATAAAAATAGAAATGTTAGCAAATTCATTGAAATTAAATCGAATTAACACCCATGAGTCAATACATGTTAGAATCACCTTTGGAAGCGATTACAGCTGTGAGTCTTTCTGGGTAAGTCTCTAAGAGCTGTGCACACCTGGATTGGACAATATTTTCACATTTATTTATTTTTATTCTTCAAGCGCAATCAAATTGGTTGTTGATCATTGCTAGACTGCCATTTTCAAGTCTTGCCATATATTTTCTAACTGATTTAAGTCAAAACTGTAACTTGGCCACTCAGGAACATTCAATGTCGTCTTGGAAAGCAACTCCAGTGTAGATTTGGCCTTGTGTTTTAGGTTATTGTCCAGCTGAAAGGTACATTTGTCTCCCAGTGTCTGGTGGAAAACAGACTGAACCATTTTTCCTCTAGGATTTTGCCTGTGCTTAGCTCCATTACATTTCTTTTTATCCTACACAACTCCCTAGTCCTTTCCAATGACAAGCATACCCATAACATGATGCAGCCACCACCATGGTTGAAAATATGAAGGGGTGGTACTTCGTATTCAGGGCAAAGTTAATTTCTTTGCCACAACTTCTGCAGTTTCACTTTAATGTCTTTAATACCTTGTTAATGCATGTTTTGGAATATTATTGTTCTGTACAGGCTTCCTTCATTTCACTCTGCCATTTAGATTAGTATTGTAGAGAAACTACAATGGTGTTGATCCATCCTCAGTTTTCTCCTATCACAGCCATGAAACTCTGTAACTGTTTTATAGTCCCCATTGCCCTCATGGTGAAATCCATGAGCGGTTTCTTTCCTCTCTGGCAACTGAGTTAGGAAGGATGCTTGTATCTTTGTAGTGACTGGGTGTATTGATACACCATCAAAAGTGTAGTTAATAACTTCACCATGCTCCAAGGGATATTGAATGTCTGCTTTTTATTTTTACCCATCTACCACTAGGTGTCCTTTTTTGCGAGACATTTTAAAACCTCCCTGGTTCTTCATGGTTGAATCTGTGTTTGCAATTCACTGCTCGACTGTGGGGCCTTACAGATAATGTGAGGTACAAAGATGAGGTAGTGATTCAGAAATCATGTTAAACACTATTATTGCACACAGAGTCAGTCCATGCAACTCATTATGTGACGTGTTAAGCAAATATTTATTCCTGAACTTATTTAGGCTTGTCATAACAAAGTAGTTGAATACTTATTGACACAAGACATTTCAGCATTTCATTTTTTATTCATTTGTAAAAATGTCTAAAAACATAATTCCACTTTGGCATTATGGGGTATTAAGTGTAGGCCAGTGACACAAAATCTCAATTGAATCAATTTTAAATTCAGGGGTGTGAATACTTTCTGAAGGAAAGCTCCCACACAACACAAAGACACATTGTGAATGAGGTGCATCACTGGTAAGGAACTCAGTTGGGTTCTCAACTTATCGTTGAGAGTTAGAATAATAGAATACAACAGGTGCCAAGTTCGAAATTCAGTTGTGCATCAGCAGTTTTTCTCTTGTTTTGTCAATCCAGGGGCCTTGACCTCCAGGAGGCCCCCATTGATAGTGTTATTCATCTTCACTCAGATATTATACTAACATGACATGAATCATGGCAAAATGTGTAGAATTGTAGGACATTTACTTTAAAAAAAGCAAACTGTCTCTCTGCCCCATGGGAAAATGAGTAGAATAGCATGAAATGTGTTCTAAAATTGCACGATTTTCTCTCCGCCCCACGGCAAAAAGTGTAGAACTGCAAAAAACATTATTTAAAACGACATTTTCTCTTTGTCATATGGCAAAATGTGTAGAATTGCAGGTAATTTGCTTTAAACAGCAAAAATGTCTCTCTGCCCCATGGCAAAATGTGTAGAATTGCAGGAAATTTTCTTTAAAAAAGCAAAAATGTCTCTGCCCCATGGAAAAATGAGTAGAATTGCAGGTAATTTGCTTTAAAAAAGCAAAAATGTCTCTCTGCACCATGGAAAAATGTGTAGAATTGCATGAAATTTGCATTAAAAAAGCAAAAATGTCTCTCTGCCCCATGGCAAAATAAGTAGAATTGCATGAAATGTGTTATAAAATTGCACGATTTTCTCTCCGCCCCACGGCAAAAAGTGTAGAACTGCAAAAAACATTATTTAAAACAACATTTCTCTTTGTCATATGGCAAAATGTGTAGAATTGCAGGTAATTTGCTTTAAAAAAAGCTAAAATGTCTCTCTGCCCCATGGCAAAATGTGTAGAATTGCAGGAACTTTGCTTTAAAAAAGCAAACATGTCTCTCTGCCCCATGGCAAAATGAGTAGAATTGCATGAAATGTGTTATAAAATTGCACATTCATTAAAACGACAACATTTTCTCTACGTAATATGGCAAAATGTGTAGAATTTACTTTAAACATACAATTTTTCTCTCTGCCATTAGAGGGTGGCCACAATTATTTTTTTAGACTGCTTGGTGGTGGGGCCCCCCAAACTAAATATTGCTTAGGGCCCCAAAAAGGATAGAGCCATCCCTGCATTAGTGGAAGTACACCAGTAAATCTGTTTTTCTTTGTTCTTTTATTCTTTGTGTTTTATTGTACTTGGTTTCCTTGAATGGCATCTAAAATTCAACACACACACACCCTAGCATTGCGTACCTTGACCAGCTCCATGACCAGGTAGAGCTCACTGTAGGTGTCCATCTCCTCGATCAGCAGGACAATGTTGGGGTGTTTCACCCTCCTCAGGATGGCTACCTCATTCTGGATCATATGCTCCTGATGGGGGGAGGAGGAGGATAAGGAGGAAGAGGGGAGGAGGAGGAGGAGGAGGAGGAGGAGGAGCAGGAGGAGGAGGAGAGTGGAGAGAGGAAGAAAAGCAGGAGGATGAGCAGGAGGAGAGAAGAGGAGCAGGCAGAAGAGGAGGAGAGAGGAGGAGCAGGAAGAGGAGGAGGAGAGTTACCAACCACGTAGCAACACCTCAGCCAAACAAAATACCTACAAATGATATAATGAATGTTGAATGTTGACTTGTGATTACCCTGTAAAATAACCTCTCCCTTATTGCACCCCTACAGCCCCCCTCACTTCTCCCTGACCCCCATCACTTCTCCCTAACCCCCCAGGCAAACCCCTCACTTCTCCCTGACCCCTCACCTTGCCCCTGTTAACCCCTTCCCCTCACCTTGCCCCTGTTAACCCCCCATTAGCCCCTCCCCCTCACCTTGCCCCCTGTTAACCCCTCCCCTCACCTTGCCCCCTGTTAAACCCCCTCACCTTGCCCCTGTCCCCCTCACCTTGCCCCCTGTTAACCCCTTCCCCCTCACCTTGCCCCCTGTTAACCCCTCCCCTCACCTTGCCCCCTGTTAACCCCTCCCCTCACCTTGCCCCCTGTTAACCCCTCCCCTCACCTTGCCCCCTGTTAACCCCTCCCCCTCACCTTGCCCCCTGTTAACCCCTCCCCCTCACCTTGCCCCCTGTTAACCCCTCCCCTCACCTTGCCCCCTGTTAACCCCTCCCCTCACCTTGCCCCCTGTTAACCCCTCCCCTCACCTTGCCCCTGTTAACCCCTCCACCCCCATTAACCCCTTCCCTCCTCACCTTCCCCGGCATCGACCCTTGTTAATGATTTTCAGGGCGTATTCCCTGCCTGTGGAGTGTTCCACACATTCCCGGACCACCGCAAAGTTACCGTCTCCCAACATACGTCCCACTCTGTAGCGCTCCGATATGGAGGCAGGCACCGCCGGGATATCATCCTCTACTATAGACTCAGCTGGAGGAGGGAGGGACAGGGAGAGAGAGAGAGGGGTTATGATAGGAAGCAGTAATTTCTAAGATAGAGAGAGAGAGAGAGAGAGAGAGAGAGAGAGAGAGAGAGAGAGAGAGAGAGAGAGAGGGGGGGGGAAAACAGAGAGAGAAAGAGATGGAGGGACCCTTCCTTCTTTACCTCCATCCCCTTCTTCCATGGAGCTACATACTTTGGTAGAGGCCAGAGAGATAGATGAACCCTGAGACTCCTAGAGAGAGTGAGAGAGAGAGAGGAGAGAGAGAGAGAGAGAGAGAGAGAGAGAGAGAGAGAGAGAGAGAGAGAGAGAGAGAGAGAGAGAGAGAGAGAGAGAGAGAGAGAGAGAGAGAGGAAATACAGAGCGAGAGAGAGAGAGAGAGAGAGAGAGAGAGAGAGAGAGAACAATTTAGTGCACACATCTTCAGCACCATCATTGCTGATATACTGTATAGAACTAATCCTGAAATGGAGTGAAGGAGAATCATCTCATCTATCCTTCTGCTTCTCTGCTCTCCTCTCTGTGTGATCTGTTCATCTTTGTAGCCATGATAGTGTTTGTCTGTCTGTCTGCTAGTCTGTCTGTAGCCATGATAGTGTTTGTCTGTCTGTCTGCTAGTCTGTCTGTAGCATGATAGTGTCTGTCTGTCTTTCTGCTAGTCTGTCTGTAGCGTGATAGTGTCTGTCTGTCTGTCTGCTAGTCTGTCTGTAGCCATAATAGTGTCTGTCTGCTAGTCTGTTTGTAGCCACGGTAGTGTCTCTTTGTCTGTTTGTCTGAAGACAAAGACTCATTATAGAACCAGCCAACCCTCCCAGTAGTTGCCATGGCAGCACTAGGAAGTCAGGAGAGAAGGGGGGAGAGAATGGGGGAGAGAAGGGGGATCCTAGTTGAGGCTGTAAATTAGTTTCACATCTCTTCTATCATTTTCACCCCTCCTCTGCTCTCTCCCTCGCTCTGTCTACCCTCTTGTTTCCTCCTCTTCCTCCTCTCCATCGCTCTGTCTACCCTACTCTCCCTGTCTTCTGTCCTCTCTTTAGTCGTGGTTATTATACCTTGCATTAACATGTGGTTGTTGTCATCTGATCAAGAAGATCTGATCACTGATGGAGATTTGTTGCGTCTACACATGGTAATAAAACGTGTCTCTTATAAGCCCACAGTGTCCATATTGTGACCAGATTCACTGGTCCCTCCCTGTATGCAAATGAACCCAACCTCCCTTATGACACAAGCTGTAGGCCCAGGTGCATTGGCTGTGTTTAGGCAGGACTTAAGGAGAATTAACGTACCAAAACTGTCCATTTTGAAGAACCTCTAATTTGACAACCTATAGCAAGACACGTGGTCAAATTATGAAAATGGATAAACGTGACAATGGATAAAAAGTGCCTAATAGCACACATGTATAGCAAATACTATGTCTTTATAAAATAATAAATACTATGTCTTTATAAAGGAATAAATACTATGTCTTTATAAAATAATAAATACTATGTCTTTATAAAGGAATAAATACTGTGGCTCTAAAAAGGAATAAATACTATGGCTTAATAAAGGAATAAATACTACGTCTTTATAAAATAATAAATACATTGTATTTATAAAGGAATAAATACCATGTCTTTAAAAAATAATAAATACTATGTCTTTATAATATAATAAATACTATGGCTTTATAAAGTAATAAATACCATGTCTTTATAAAATAATAAATACCCTTTCTTTATAAAATAATAAGTACAATGTTTTATAAAATAATAATTACTATGGCTTTATAAAGGAATAAATACTACGGCTTTATAAAATAATAGATACTATGGCTTATAAAGGAATAAATACCATGTCTTTATAAAATAATAAATACTATGTCTTTATAAAATAATAAATACTATAGTTTTACAAAGGAATAAATACCATGTCTTTATAAAATAATACATACTATGGCTTTTTAAAGGATTAAATACTATGTCTTTATAAAATAATAAATACCATGTCTTTATAAAATAATAAATACTATGGCTTTATAAAGGAAAAAATATCATGTCTATATAAAATAATAAATACTATGGCTTTACAAAGAATAAATACCATGTCTTTATAAAATAATAAATGCTATGGCTTTAAAAATGAATAAATACTATGGCTTTATAAAGGAATAAATACCATGTCTTTATAAAATAATAAATACCATGTCTTTATAAAATAATAAATACTATGTCTTTATAAATGAATAAATACCATGTCTTTATAAAATAATAAATACTATAGCTTTATAAAATAATAAATACTATGTCTTTATAAAATAATAAATACCCTGTCTTTATAAAGGAATAAATACTATAGCTTTATAAAATAATAAATACTATGTCTTTATAAAGGAATAATTACTATGGCTCTAAAAAGGAATAAATACCATGTCTTTATAAAATAATAAATACTATGGTTTTATAAAGGAATAAATACCATGTCTTTATAAAATAATAAATACCCTGTCTTGATAAAGGAATAAATACTATGGCTTTATAGAATAATAAATACTGTCTTTATAAAGGAATAAATACTGTCTTTATAAAGGAATAAATACTATGGCTTTATAAAGTAATAAATACTATATCTTTATAAAGGAATAAATACTATGGCTTTATAAAGTAATAAATACTATATCTTTATAAAGGAATAAATACTATATCTTTATAAAGGAATAAGTACTATATCTTTATAAAGGAATAAATACTATATCTTTATAAAGGAATAAATACTATGGCTTTACAAAGGAATAAATACTGTCTTTATGAAGGAATAAATACTGTCTTTATAAAGGAATAAATACTATATCTTTACAAAGGAATAAATACCGTAGACCGACCGCCATTTGCATAACGTCCCAACAGATCCACAGATGATGCAATCTCTTTCCCACCTGGACAAAAGGAACACCTATGTAAGAATGCAATTCATTGACTACAGCTCAGCGTTCAACACCATAGCGCCCTCAAAGCTCATCACTAAGCTAAGGACCCTGGGATTAAACACCTCCCTCTGCAACTGGATCCTGGACTTCCTGACGGGCCGCCCCAGGTGGTAAGGGTAGGCAACAACACATCTGCCATGCTGATCGTCAACATGGGGCCCCTCATGGGTGCCTACTTAGTTCCCTCCTGTACTTCCTGTTCACTCATGCCTGCATACCCAGGCACGACTCCAAAACCATCATTAAGTTTGCCGATGACACAACAGTGGTAGGCCTGATCACCAACAACGACAGCCTATAGGGAGGAGGTCAGAGACCTGGCTGTGTGGTGCCAGGACAACAACCTCTCCCTCAATGTGAGCAAGACAAACTAGAAGATTGTGGACTACAGGAAAAGGAAGACTGAGCACACCCCCATTCTCATCGACGGGGCCGTAGTGGAGCAGGTTGAGAGCTTCAAGTTCCTTGGTGTCCACATCACCAACAAACTTTCACCAAACACACCAATACTGTCATGAAGAGGGCACGACAAAGCCTATTTTTGGCATGTGTCCTCAGATCCTCAAAAAGTTCTACAGATGCACCATTGAGAGCATCCTGGTATGGAAACTGCTCGGCATTCGACCGCAAGGCGTTACAGACGGTAGTGCGTACAACCCAGTACATCACTGGGGCCAAGCTTCCTGCCATCCAGGACCTCTATACCAGGTGGTGTCAGAGGAAGGCCCTACAAATTGACTAGCCATAGACCGTTCTCTCTGCTACCGCACGGAAAGCGGTACCGGACTACCAAGTCTAGGTCCAAAAGGCTTCTAAACAGCTTCTACCCCCCAAGCCATAAGACTCCGGAACTGCTAATCAAATGGCTATCCAGACCATTTGCATTGCCCCCCCCTCCCCTCGTCTTTTACATATTATACTCTGCTGCTACTCTCTGTTTATTATCTATGCATAGTCACTTTAACTCTACCTACATGTACATATTACCTCAATGACCTCAACTAACCTGTCTCCCCGCACATTGACTCTGTACAGTTACCCCCTGTATATAGTCTCCACATTGACTCTGTACAGTTACCCCCTGTATATAGTCTCCACATTGACTCTGTACAGTTACCCCCTGTATATAGCCTCGCTACCGACTGCTGCTCTTTAATTATTATTATACATTTTTTACTTAACAATTATTTTTCTTAAAACTGCATTGTTAGTTAAGGGCTTGTGAGTAAGCATTTCACTGTAAGGTCTACACCTGTTTGTATTCGGCGCATGTGACAAATAAAAAGTGGTTTAAAATAATTTGATCAGTTTGGACCTGTTCTGCACTTTATTGCAAGCGATTTGTTCGGAATAAGCTAAAAGATTCAAAGAATATAATATAATGTAAGAAAGTCAAATCGAAAAGGATTGCATTATATTCCAGGGGTCTTATTTAGTATAGGCCTAAACAGTACCAAAGACTTTCAAAGAAAAGTTACATGCTGGGAATTCGACCGTGGTTTGGATTTATCCAAATCATTGATGAGTGGTAATTCACAAACAGAGTCACTTTAATTCATTGAGGGTTGACAGACTGATATACTAAAATTACAGTATTTAAACTGAACGACAAAAGAGGAAGCATGGGATGGACTATGATGGACTAGAGGAAGAAGAGTGCAGTCTATGGCCGGGTATAATGTTCCCCTGTACCTTTAGATCAAGGTATAATGTGGAGGTATAATGTTCCCCTGTACATTTAGATCAAGGTATAATATGGAGGTATAATGTTCCCCTGTACCTTTAGATCAAGGTATAATGTGGAGGTATAATGTTTCCCTATACCTTTATATCAAGGTATAATGTGGAGGTCTGTTCCCCTGTACCTTTATATCAAGGTATAATATGGAGGTATAATGTTCCCCTGTACCTTTATATCAAGGTATAATGTGGAGGTCTACTGTTCCCCTGTGCCTTTAGATCAAGGTATAATGTGGAGTTATAATGTTCCCCTACACCGTTATATCAAGGTATAATGTGGAGGTATAATGTTCCCTTATACATGTATATCAAGGTATAATGAGGAGGTCTAATGTTCCCCTGTACCTTTAGATCAAGGTATAATGTGGAGGTATAATGTTCCCCTCTACCTTTATATCAAGGTATAATATGGAGGTATAATGTTCCCCTATACCTTTAGAACAAGGTATAATGTGGAGGTATAATGTTCCCCTGTTCCTTTATATCAAGGTATAATGTGGATGTATAATGTTCCCCTGTTCCTTTAGATCAAGGTATAATGTGGAGGTATAATGTTCCCTTGTACCTTTAGAACAAGGTATAATATGGAGGTATAATGTTCCCCTGTACCTTTAGATCAAGGTATAATGTTCCCCTATACCTTTAGATCAAGGTATAATGTCCCCCTATACCTTTAGAACAAGGTTTAATGTGGAGGTCTAATGTTACCCTGTACCTTTAGAACAAGGTATAATATGGAGGTATAATGTTCCCCTGTACCTTTATATCAAGGTATAATGTGGAGGTCTAATGTTCCCCTGTACCTTTATATCAAGGTATAATGTGGAGGTCTAATGTTTCCCTATGCCTTTATATCAAGGTATAATGTTTCCCTATACCTTTATATCAAGGTATATTGTGGAGGTATAATGTTCCCCTGTACCTTTAGAACAAGGTAAAATGTGGAGGTCTAATGTTCCCCTGTACCTTTACATCAAGGTATAATGTGGAGGTCTAATGTTCCCCTGTACCTTTATATCAAGGTATAATGTGGAAGTCTAATGTTCCCCTGTACCTTTAGATCAAGGTATAATGTTCCCCTATACCTTTAGAACAAGGTATAATGTGGAGGTCTAATGTTACCCTGTACCTTTAGAACAAGGTATAATATGGAGGTATAATGTTCCCCTGTACCTTTATATCAAGGTATAATGTGGAGGTCTAATGTTCCCCTGTACCTTTACATCAAGGTATAATGTGGAGGTCTAATGTTCCCCTGTACCTTTATATCAAGGTATAATGAGGAGGTATAATGTTCCCCTATACCTTTAGATCAAGGTATAATGTGGAGGTCTAATGTTCCCCTGTACCTTTATATCAAGGTATAATGTGGAGGTATAATGTTCCCCTGTACCTTTATATCAAGGTATAATATGGAGGTATAATGTTCCCCTGTACCTTTAGATCAAGGTATAATGTGGAGGTCTAATGTTCCCCTCTACCTTTATTTCAAGGTATAATGTGGAGGTATAATGTTCCCCTGTACCTTTATATCAAGGTATAATATGGAGGTATAATGTTCCCCTGTACCTTTAGATCAAGGTATAATGTGGAGGTCTAATGTTCCCCTGTACCTTTATATCAAGGTATAATTTGGAGGTATAATGTTCCCCTGTTCCTTTATATCAAGGTATAATATGGAGGTATAATGTTCCCCTATACCTTTAGAACAAGGTATAATGTGGAGGTCTAATGTTCCCTTGTACCTTTATATCAAGGTATAATGTTCCCCTATACCTTTAGAACAAAGTATAATGTGGAGGTATAATGTTCCCCTATACCTTTAGAACAAGATATAATGTGGAGGTCTAATGTTCCCCTGTGCCTTTATATCAAGGAATAATTTGGAGGTATAATGTTCCCCTGTTGCTTTATATCAAGGTATAATGTGGAGGTATAATGTTCCCCTGTACCTTTATATCAAGGTATAATGTTCTCCTATACCTTTAGAACAAGGTATAATGTGGAGGTATAATGTTCCCCTGTACCTTTAGAACAAGGTTTAATGTGGAGGTATAATGTTCCCCTATACCGTTAGATCAAGGTCTAATGTGGAGGTATAATGTTCCCCTGTACCTTTAGATCAAGGTATAATATGGAGGTCTAATGTTCCCCTGTACCTTTATATCAAGGTATAATATGGAGGTCTAATGTTCCCCTGTACCTTTAGAACAAGGTATTATGTGGAGGTATAACGTTCCCACTTCTGCTATTACTGTCCCTGGCCTTTCTGTATGATGTTTTCAAATATCAGATTTTGAGCTGGCATTGGACACGGGATCCAGGAATCCTCTTTCTCTCATTCGGGATGATATCTCTTCATAATTATATTTATTTCTATATGCGTCATCTCATTTATATTAGACAGAGGCATCCAACCACAGTGTCAGTAGGCAGTTGGTTTCTAATGAAGACCATGATCTTAATTCTGGAGGAATTGCAGCGTTATCGTTGTCCATACTTAATACCTCACCTGGCCCGTGGGATTATACCTGAGAGGGCGGGAACAACGTGACGCTGGTAAACTGTATACGTTATCAGGATTCCTTTACACTTCAAGGCTATTCTGTACGTACAAGATGTGTCTTCAACTACCTCCGGAGGTGTTTAGGAAGATCTAATCACAATTGTCTACACCTGTCGACAAATGTGGGCACAATCAGAATGTGGACAACATCAGGACAACAGACACATTTTAGAACCAGGTATAAATGGGGCTTCTTCTACGCTCATCTCTCCATCTCCTCCTCCCAGTCTTCTCTCTCTGTCTACCTTCATCTCTCCTCCTCCTCTCCCTGTCTTCTCTCCTCTCTCTGTCTACCCTCATCTCTCCTCCTCCTCTCCCAGTCTCCTCTCCTCTTTCTGTCTACCCTCATCTCTGCTCCTCCTCTCCCAGTCTCCTCTCCTCTTCTGTCTACCCTCATCTCTGCTCCTCCTCTCCCATTCTCCTCTCCTCTTCTGTCTACCCTCATCTCTCCTCTTCCTCCTATCCCTGTTGTCATGTCTCTCCTGGTCGAGGATCCAAGGCCTCAGATCAGCTTGGCAAATGGCTGACAGAAAGCCAGACCCCCTTCTCTTCCATAGGAGGGAGGAGGGAAATCTCCTTCCTGCTCTTCAGTATCAACCAAAGGAATGCCTTTGTCCCCCAGAAGATTTTTGCCGCCAAAACTATAACACCCAAAAAGTGAACATTGAAACAATATTTCTAAGATAGGAATGTTAAGAATGGTCAGTGGGGATCTAAAGAATAATCACGTCATATTGCTTTTCATTTTGTGATGTTATTAAAAACTGTATGAACCAAATACTGTAACTTAGGAAGGAAACCCCCTTCGGCTGTTAAGTTTCCATCCAATATGATGTTAATACAATATGAAGAACAATGAAACTATTTTTGTTAAGATAGGAATGTGACTTTAGTTTTCTAACGAGATCATAGGTTTCATGTCCTTTCCACATTATTATTAACTAAATAATTATATAAAATATAATATAAATAAATAACTCTGAATGAGGTCAGAAGAGCGTGTCAGTGTGATGGAACTGCCCTTTTTGACCTTAAAAGGACTCGCTAAGAATTAACATGCAGACCAGCAGACGTGAAGCATGAGCTAAACGTTACAAATGGTTGAAACTCCCAGACCAGAAAGCGTGCAGCTGTGGCTACACGTTGATATGGTTGGAAACTCTGAAACTCAACACGAGGTGAAGAAGATAAACTCACTAGAAGAGAACATGTGACAGTCTGCAGCTGTGCATGTAAAGTGATCTAGAACTTTGACTATCAACCAGAGAAAAGAAGGAGAAGATCTAATCTCAGACATCTGGTGCATCTGAAGATCTGTTCTATTTGAACACTCCACTACAAGACCAAGACAACTATGAAGAAGGACATTGTGACCTCTGGTGGACAACCAGAGCCTTACACACATTGAGCCCTTCCCATAGAAGGATTGATTGGTTTCAACAGAGAGATGACGCACAAAGACATCTACACGTAAATACATTGCATTTCTTACCCAAACGGGCAGCAGTTCATGTGCAAGGTATATGATTAATGTGAGGACAGTTCTAGAATGTATCCACGATAAATGTCCCTTTTTCTCAATATCTCTATTTTCCCCACCCACTTCTCCATCTCTGTGTAATAAGCCGTCATATCTTGTCAGTCCACTAGGAATATTTGTCTCATGTAAGTATGTATGTGTATTCTGTGTTATTATTTAGTTAGTTAGTAAATACATAATTAAATCAATTTGTGTAGAACAGAAAAAGGCTGGGGTTCTGGTGTATTCAAGAAGTCTGCGATGTTCAGAATGAGACTGATATGAGCTAATGATTAATAAGTGACTGTTATCTATATATAACAAATATACACATAACATACATCTTTTTTAGAGTTGAATTCGGGAGAAGGTAACTCTATAAACATCATATTCCGTGGTGCCCTAAATTCCTAATTAGTTAATTGTTACATGATTAATTTAATATGGTAACAATTAAACATAGTTAGTGGATTCGATAAATAACAGTCATCAAAGTCCCCTCACTGTCTTCTCTCCTGTCTCTGTCTACCCACATCTCTCCTCCTCCTCTCCCTGTCTTCTCTCCTCTCTCTGTCTAACCTTCTCAACCCTCTCTCTCTCCCTCTCTGTCTGTCCGTAAGAGGCACTAAGGTGAGGATCCTTCTCAACCCTCTCCCTCTCCCTCTCTGTCTGTCCGTAAGAGGCACTAAGGTGAGGATCCTTCTCAACCCTCTCCCTCTCCTCTCTGTCTGTCCGTAAGAGGCACTAAGGTGAGGATCCTTCTCAACTCTCTCCCTCTCCTCTCTGTCTGTCTGTAAGAGGCACTAAGATGAGGATCCTTGTGAGAGATAGAATGATAAGAAACCAGACTCATGTAGGTGTGAGAAGACTACAACTCTTTTAAGGTAGACTGTCAGATTGACTCTAGAAGAGACCTCATGATTGATGTACTGAGATTGACCCAATCAGCTTCCTGTCTTCCTCTGATCTGAACACAGGACAGGTGAAAGCTACATGGAGGAAGCCTAACGTTACTGGTGTTTTCTCTAACAAGTCCATCTCTTAAACTCTTAGGGATTGGCTCCCGAGGTGACGGTTTTGGAGAGTCTGGCGTGCCCAAAGTAAAATGCATGCCACTCAGGCCCAGAAAATAGGATATGCACATAATTAGTACTATTGGATAGGAAATACTCTGAAGTTTCTAAGAGTGTTAAAATAATGTATGTGAGTATAACAGACGTGATATAGCAGGCAAAAACCAGAGGAAAATCCATCCAGATTTGCAGTTTTATTTTGTAAATAAGCATCTTCTCCATTGTGCCTATTGAATACAACTTTATGTAGGACTGAGACTGCAGTACCTATGGCTTCCACTAGATGTCAACAGTCAAAGACTGGGAATTCTAGCAGTGACCAGAACGGATAGTGACAGGAAATTGTCAGGCGACCACTTTTGTAAACAAGGTTTGACGCGCGCGATATTGTGAACGCGTTATCATCCGGTTGAAATATTACAGCAAATATACCCAAAAGGATACCAAAGGATACATAAAAAATTATGTTTGATTTGTTTGTAGAAAGTGTATAGGTATAATTTAAACGTGTTCTCTTCACGGTTCAATGGGCGACTCAACGGTGGATTTTATGATCATAACGCGCCAACCAAACGGAGATTTATGGATGTAATAAATGACTATTTCTAACCAAAGATGCATGGATTGTCTTCGTTGGACACTTGGGAAGCCCTCAGCAGGAGTTCATCAAAGGTAAGCGATTATATATTAGCAATTTTATGCGTTTTGTGAGACCCGTGTTGGGTTATGGATGTATGCTAATGCATAAATATTAGAGGTGCTACCCTCAAACAATCAAATGTAGTGCTTTCGCCGTAAAGCCTTTTTGAAATCTGACAACGCTGTGATATTGCCAAGAATCAGAGCTTTTGATGACTATGCAACAATTGTATATTTATGAATGTTTAATAATTCAACTTTTGGATTTTGAATTTTGAATTTGGCGCCTCACATTTCACCGGGTAGCGCCCCACTGCTCCCTAAGTAGTTTTTAACAAGTCAGTGCAGGAAAGGAGGTAAGGACAGGAAGCCATTTCTATTCCAGGAATGTCTGTCTGTTCTATATGTTGTGTTTCTACCTGAATGTTCTGTACGGTTCTCAGGTTGATCATATTCAATGTTTCACCTTCCTGATCACCCCCCAGATAATATGAAATATGACAGGAAGGACTAAATAAATAAACATCCTGTTGTTGTTCGTGTTCCTAAAATCAACATCTGTAGTGCTGTAGTTATGTAACATGTCAGTCAGTCAGTCAGTCAGTCAGTCAGTCAGTCAGTTAGTCAGTCAGTCAGTGAGTCAGTCAGCCAGCCAGTCAGTCAGTCAGTCAGTCAGTGAGTTAGTCAGTGAGTTAGTCAGTCAGTCAGTCAGCCAGTCAGTCAGTCAGTCAGTCAGTGAGTCAGTCAGTGAGTCAGTCAGTCAGTTAGCCAGCCAGTCAGTCAGTCAGTCAGTGAGCCAGTCAGTCAGCCAGTCAGCCAGTCAGTTAACCAGTCAGTCAGTCACTGAGTCAGTCACCCAGTCAGTCAGCCAGCCAGTCAGTTAGCCAGCCAGTCAGTCAGTCAGTCAGTCAGTGAGCCAGTCAGTCAGCCAGTCAGCCAGTCAGTCAGTCAGTCAGTCACTGAGTCAGTCAGCCAGTCAGCCAGTCAGTTAGCCAGCCAGTCAGTCAGTCAGCCAGTCAGTCAGCCAGTCAGCCAGTCAGTTAGCCAGTCAGTCAGTCAGTCAGTCAGTCAGTGAGTCAGTCACTGAGTCAGTCAGCCAGTCAGCCAGTCAGCCAGTCAGTCAGTCAGTCAGTCAGTCAGCCATTCAGCCAGTCAGTCAGTGAGTCAGTCAGTCAGTCAGTCAGTGAGTAGGTCAGTCATATGAAAAACATAACTCTTAGTTGCTCTGCAGAGAGGAGATCTAGCTACACTTAGGGGAACAAAATACTGTTGCTATGGAAACTATTCCAAGAGAGCAGCGCTTATGACACTTCCAGCGAGCCCAGAATGCCCATATAAGGACATACTGTATATCCTTCCTGTCTCCAGGTTGGGAGAGCTAGGGGTACAGCCTATTGTTTTCTTCTCCTAAGAGATGGAAGGATAAAGAGAGAGAGGGGAGAGAGAGAAACAGAGAGAATGCCAGAGAGAGAGAGGTGGTGGAGAGAGAGAGAGAAGCGAGTGCAGGCAGTTTAGTCGATAGAGGCTGGAGAGAGGTGCTGCAACAGACAAAGAAACAGAGAGAGTGAAAGAGAGCGAAAGAGAGAAGTGAGTGCAGGTAGTTTAGTCGATAGAGGTCTAGAGAGAGAGAGAGAGAGAGAGAGAGAGAGAGAGGTGCTACAACAGACAAAGGGTGAAACCAAAAGACTCTATTCCCCCATTGTCACACCCTGATCTGTTTCACCTGTCTTTGTGCTTGTCTCCACCCCCTCCAGGTGTCGCCCATCTTCCCCATTATCCCCTGTGTATTTAAACTTCTGTTCTCTGTTTGTCTGTTGCCAGTTCGATTTGTTTCGACAAACCTACCATAGATTTTCCCTCAGTTCCTGTCTCTCGATTATTCCTGTTCTCTAGTTTTCCCGGTTTTGACCTTTTCTGTCTGCCCTGACCCTGAGCCTGTCTGCCGTCCTGTACCTTTGCCCCACCTATCAGGATTACTGACCCCTGCCTGCCCTTGACCTGTCTTTTGCCAGCCCCTGTTGGATTAATAAACTGTTGTTAATTCGACGTTGTCTGCATCTGGGTCTTACCTATGAAACGTGATAGTACAAACTGGCCATGACTGACCCAGCAGACCTGGGCCAGCTGCGTAACGGCCATTTCCTCCCAAGGAGCTATCATTGGTAGGCACGATGAATTGCTTCGTGGCCTTATGGAGGGGGTCCAAACGTTGGCTGAACGCCATAACCGGGCGTTGGACATTTTGCTCGAGCAATTCCACAGGTTGTCTGGGAGGCAACCTACCACGAGGGTAACCACACAGCCCCTCAGTAACTCCGCTGTTAGCAGCGCCGTCTCATCGGTCCCTCCACCTTCTCGGGAGCCCTGCTTACCTCCCCCGGGAACGCTTCAGTGGAGAGCTGAGCACCTGTTTGGCATTTCTAGCTCAGTGTGCCCTCGTCTTCGAGCTTCAGCCCTCCTCCTTCCCCTCGGATTGTTCCAAGATAACCTACCTCATCACGCTGTTGTCCGGGAGGGCTCTCACCTGGGCTACTGCTCTATGGGAACAACAGCCGGCCATATGCGGTACTCTGGAGGGGTTCGTGGGAGACGTGAAGAAGGTTTTTGATGCCCGGTTCTTCGGGAGAGAAGCTGCCCGGAAGCGAATCCAGCTTCGGCAGGACTCCCGCAGTGTGGCAGACTATGCAGTGGATTTCTCTCACATTGGCAGTGGATAGTGCTTGGAACCAGGAAGCGCTGTTCAATATGTTCCTGTCTCGGAGGTCAAGGACGAGCTTGCTGCTTGGGGGTTACCTACGGATCTCGATTCCCTCATTGACCATCCGTATCGATG
This sequence comes from Brachymystax lenok tsinlingensis, assembly GCA_030435695.1. Lineage (NCBI taxonomy): Eukaryota > Metazoa > Chordata > Actinopteri > Salmoniformes > Salmonidae > Brachymystax > Brachymystax lenok. The sequence continues at coordinate 6,975,134 of CM059787.1, read as the reverse complement.
GCCGATTAAGGGAATGACAGAGGGAGAGGAAATTCGATTTCGCTCGCACTCTTGTCCGTTAAAAGACCAGGCTCACCAGTAGGAGCGAGTACTCAGGTGGGCCATATGGAGAACTTTTCTGCTTCCCTTGCTCGCACCCCTTTTCATGCCATTCTGCTGTGAGAAACCAGTCTAAATCTCTCCGGGTCCTCATTGACTCTGGGACAGATGAGAGCTTTTTGGATGCTACCCTGGCTTCCGAGCTAAACATCCCCACTCAGCCTCTCTCCATTCCCATGGATATTGGAGAGCTGGACGGGCGCTCTATAGGCCGGGTCACTCATAATACCACTCCCATCAACCTACGGGTGTCAGGGAATCACAGCGAGACTATTCAATTATGCTGGCTCCAGTGACACAATCCCCTCATCAACTGGTCTACGGGTGCCATCATGGACTGGAGTCCGTTCTGCCATGCTCATTGTCTGAAGTCAGCGCAACCGGCCCCGGGACCTCTTCCTGGGGGCTCGGGAAGGTTCCCAGGACCTCTCCGACATCCCCGCGGAGTACCAGGACCTCGGGCAGGTGTTCAGCAAGGCCCAGACCACATCGCTTCCGCCGCACCAACCCTATGACTGCGGGATTGACCTTCTCCCTAGCACTACGCCGCCCCAGGGAAGTCTGTACCCTCTGGCTATCCACCCGGGATCTGCCCCTCCGGGTGAAATCCCGCAAACTCTACCCTCGGTTTATCGGCCCGTTTCCCATCTCTAAAATTATTATCCCCTCTGCTGTTCGTCTTCTGTTGCCCCTTTCGTATACAACCCACCTTTTATGTGTCCAGAGATAAACCCATGTCTCACAGCCCTTTGCATGCCCCTTTTGGATTAATAAACTGTTGTTAATTCGACGTTGTCTGCATCTGGGTCTTACCTTGAAACGTGATACCCATAGTGCTGGGCCCTGGTTAAAAGTAGTGCACTAGATAGGGAATAGGGTGTCATTTGGCACGCATCACAATACTATTCTGGGCTACAGCCCACCTCACACACAACCAAACTCTTAGGGTGTTTTCACATACAGCGCCTTCAGAAAGTATTCAGACCCCTTGACTTTCTCCACATTTTGTTAAGTTACAGCCTTGTTCTAAAATGCATTAAATTGTTTTTTTTTCCTCCTCATCAATCTACAATCTAGAAATTTGTGCAAATTTCTCTATATTTTTTTAAATATTACATTTACATAGGTATTCAGACCCTTTACTCAGTACTTTGTTGAAGCACCTTTGTCAGCGATTACAGCCTCGAGTCTTCTTGGGTATGACGCTACTAGCTTGGCACACCTGTATTTCGGGGAGTTTCTCTAATTCTTCTCTGCAGATTCTCACAAGCTCTGTCAGGTTGGATGGGGAGCGTTGCTGCACAGCTATTATCAGGTCTCTCCAGAGATGTTCGATCGGGTTCAAGTCTGGGCTCTTGCTAGACCACTCAAGGACAATCAGAGACTTGTCCCGAAGCCACTCCAGCGTTGTCTTGGCTGTGTGCTTGGGGATGTTGTCCTGCTGGAAGGTGAACTTTCTCCCCAGTCCTGAGTGCTCTGGAGCAGGTTTCATCAAGGATCTCTCTGTACTATACTCTGTTCATCTTTGCCTCAATCCTGACTAGTCTCCCAGTCCCTGCTGCTGAAAAACATCCCCACAGCATGATGCTGCCACCACCATGCTTCACCGTAGGGATGGTGCCATGTTTCCTCCAGACGTGACGCTTGGCATTAAGGCCAAATAGTTCAATCTTGGTTTCATCAGACCAGACAATCTTGTTTCTCAGAGAATCTGAGAATCTTTAGGTGCCTTTTTGGCAAACTCCAAGCGGTCTGTCATGTGCTTTTTACTGAGGAGAGGCTTCTGTCTGGTCACCATAAAGGCCTGATTGGTGGAGTGCTGCAGAGATGGTTACCCTTCTGGAAGGTTATCCCATCTCCACAGAGGAACTCTACAGCTCTGTCAGAGAGACCATAGGGTTCTTGGTCACCTCCCTTCTCCCCCTGATTGCTCAGTTTGGCCGGGCGGCCAGCTCTAGGAAGAGTCTTGGTGGTTCCAAACTTCTTCCATTTAAGAATGATGGAGGCCATTGTGTTCTTGCAGACCTTCAATGCGGCAGACATTTTTCGGTACCCTTCCCCAGATCTGTGCCTTGACACAATCCTGTCTCAGAGCTCTACGGACAATTCCTTCGACCTCATGGATTGGCTCTGACATGCACTGTCAACTGTGCAACCTTATATTGACAGGGTTGTGCCTTTCCAAATCATGTCCAATCAATTGAATTTACCACAGGTGGACTCCAATCAAGTTATAGAAACATCTCAAGGATGATCAATGGAAACAGGATGTACCTGAGTTCAATTTCGAGTTTCATAGCAAAGGGTCTAGATACTTACAGTATGTAAATAAGGTATTTCTGTTTTTTATTGTTAACATTTCATTACGGGGTGTTGTATGTAGTTTGCTGAGGATTTTTTCTTTATTTAATCCATTATTTTATTTTTATTTCACCTTTATTTAACCAGGTAGGTTAGTTGAGAACAAGTTCTCATTTACAACTGCGACCGGCCAAGATAAAGCAAAGCAGTTCGACACATACATCAACACAGAGTTACACGTTGGAATAAACCAACATACAGTCAATAATACAGTAGAAAAATTTGCAAATGAGGTAAGATATGGGAGGTAAGGCAATAAATAGGCCATAGTGGCGAAATAATTACAATATAGCAATTAAACACTGGAGTGATAGTTGTGCAGAAGATGAATGTGCAAGTATGTGCAAAATAAATAAATAAATACAGTATGGGGATGAGGTAGTTGGATGGGATATTTACAAATGGGCTATGTACAGGGATCTGTGAGCTGCTCTGACAGCTGGTTCTTAAAGTTAGTGAGGGAGATACTAGTCTCCAGTTTCAGTGATTTTTGCAGTTTGTTCCAGTCATTGGCAGCAGTGAACTGAAAGGAAAGGTGGCCGAAGGAGGAACTGGTTGAAGAGCATGCATTTAGTTTTACTTGCATTTAAGAGCAGTTGGAGGCCATGGAAGGAGAGTTGTATGGCATTGAAGCTCATCTGGAGGTTAGTTAACACAGTGTCCAAAGAAGGGCCAGAAGTATACAGAATGGTGTCGTCTGCGTAGAGGTGGATCAGAGAATCACCAGCAGCAAGAGCGAAATCATTGATGTATACAGAGAAGAGAGTCGGCCCGAGAATTGAACCCTGTGGTCCTCCATAGAGACTGCCAGAGGTCCGGACAACAGGCCCTCCGATTTGACACACTGAACTCAATCAGAGAAGTATTTGGTGAACCAGGCGAGGCAGTCATTTGAGAAACCAGGGCTGTTGAGTCTGCTGATAAGAATGTGGTGATTGACAGAGTCGAAAGGGAAGGTACGGTGGGAATCGAAATGGTCGGTGATCTGTTTGTTAACTTGGCTTTTGAAGACCTAAGAAAGGCAGGGTAGGATAGATATGGGTCTGTAGCAATTTGGGTCTAGAGTGTCTCCCCCTTTGAAGAGGGGAATAACCGCGGCAGCTTTCCAATCTTTGGGGATCTCAGACGATATGAAAGAGAGGTTGAACAGGCTAGTAATAGGGGTTGCAACAATTTCATAGGGGTGATTTGTAGGGGTCCAGATTTTGCAACTCTTTCAGAACATCAGCTGTCTGGATTTAGGTGAAGGAGAAATGAGGGAGGCTTGGGAAAGTTGCTGTGGGGGGTGCAGGGCTGTTGACCGGGGTAGGGGTAGCCAGGTGGAAAGCATGGCCAGCCGTAGAAAAATGCTTATTGAAATTCTCAATTATCGTGGATTTATCGGCGGTGACAGTGTTTCCTAGCCTCAGTGCAGTGGGCAGCTGGGAGGAGGTGCTCTTATTCTCCATGGACTTTACAGTGTGCCAGAACTTTGAGCTTGTGCTACAGGATGCAAATTTCTGTTTGAAAAAGCTAGCCTTAACTTTCCTAACTGCCTGTGTATATTTGTTCCCTGAAAAGTTGCATGTCACGGGGGCTATTCGATGCTAATGCAGTACGCCACAGGATGTTTTTGTGCTGGTCAAGGGCAGTCAGGTCTGGAGTGAACCAAGGGCTAGATCTGTTCCTGGTTCTAAATTGTATTATTTAAGATGGTGAGGAAGGCACTTTTAAGAATAACCAGGCATCCTCTACTGACGGGATAGAATAAGGCTGTAACGTAACCAAATGTGGAAAAAGTGAAGGGGTCTGAATACTTTCCAAAGGCACTTTATAATCCTCTTTAAAATAAACAATCTCAGTCCTCTTTAAAATAAACAATCTCAGTCCTCTTTAAAATAAACAATCTCAGTCCTCTTTAAAATAAACAATCTCAGTCCTCTTTAAAATAAACAATCTCAGTCCTCTTTAAAGTTAATTCTGGGGTAAAAAAAGCAAGAAGAACTCGGTTCTCTTTTTTTATTGAAACTGCCCTTGCCTTTGAATGAGGACTCAACTCTTTTACCAGCTCATTTAACCTCTTTTGTGGACAGAGTTCTCTTTGCATTCACATCGCTATGTTTAGAAAGGAATCTAGATCTTTTTCCAACATTCACTCAATGCACTCTGGGTTTTTGCAAAGTGCAGGACAAGCCATTCCATCAGAATGTGTTTTTGAGAGAGAGAGAGAGAGAGAGAGAGAGAGAGAGAGAGAGAGAGAGAGAGAGAGAGAGAGAGAGAGAGAGAGAGAGTACCTCCTTATATTTTGGAAGCTTATAGATTGCATTTAGTTAAAATATGAGACATAATTATTGTAATGAGAAGGTACTATTAACATGTAAGTATAATTGGTAACAGAATAAATAGCAGAAGAATAACAGCAGATTAAATTATGCTGTAATGGAAAATTGTACACCCAATTGAAAAATGTAGGCTGGTACCCAATGTTCTGATTCTCAACAAGTATGTTGTCTTCTCACTACAGACAACCCTGGGGAGATTTGTGTTCACATTGGAACCAGACCGTGGAATTCAAGCTAACTGAACTCAGACCACCTCTTGAGATGGTAACAGTTTGCTTCGAGGGCTCTTTGAGAAGTCTGAGTTCCACTGGAGTGTTCACATTGCAATGACAAAGGGAACCAGACCGTGGAATTCAAGCTAACCAAACTCAGACCACCTCTGGAGATGGTCTCAGTTCGGCTTTTCTTCGGGGGCTCTTTGAGAGGTCTGAGTTCCACTGGAGTGTTCACATTGCACACAAAATATCAACAAACCATGTTCTACATGGAACTGACAAGGGTTCTACCTGGAACTAATAAGGGTTCTCCTATGGGAACAGTCTTCGGCAAAATCATTCGCAAGGAGATTCCTGCAAAAATATTATTTGAAGACGTGCCGACGAACCTCTGGATCCCTTTTTTCCAAAGAGTGCACAGTACACTGCTCAATAAACTAGTGAAACAACTAGGACTATAAACACAAGACTGTGATGACTACCAACTATCTATGAGTGAAACCACCGCTGCTCAGACTACAGTTACTGTCCCACAACAGACCAAGGCTACGTTTTCATATGACACTTAAATCCCCAACACAAAGTCATTAAAAAGGTATTCTATAGCCTATAGCATCATTCTGCATATTTTAAACAAACCACAACTACTTTAAACTATTTCTAAATTAGGGTATTTCTCCTATCACCTGACTGCTGTGTGTGTGTGTGTGTGTGTGTGTGTGTGTGTGTGTTTCAGGTGGTGCCCTGTGCCAGAAGTATCCCAGAAAGCACAGCGTCATGATAAACTTCCTGTCCAACATGCCCCGAGATGACGTAAGTGGAACACCCCGACATAGGGAATAGGGGGACATTTGGAACACAGCCCAACAGATCAATAAGTGACAGACTCCTGATCGATGGATCGATGGGTTTTATTAAAGGACATGTTTTTTAAAGGACCTATAACTACAGGTAGAGGGGAGAACAAAAACAAAATCCATCATAAATTAAAATTACAACTCAAATAAATAAATAAATAAAGACTATTGCATGCAGATCTACTGTGTGTGTGTGTGGTGTGTGGTGTGTGGTGTGTGGTGTGTGTGTGTGTGTGTGGTGTGTGGTGTGTGGTGTGTGGTGTGCGGTGTGCGTGGTGCGTGGTGTGTGGTGTGTGTGTGTGGTGTGTGGTGTGTGTGTGTAACCTCTTAGAAGAGGCGTATTTGAAGAAGGAGGGAGGGAATATCCTGCTTTAGGAGAGAAGATGAGAGGAACAGAAAATGACTTTGCGGTTTCACCACTATCTCACTGAAACACTCCTATCAGCCAGGAACTCCTACGAGACACACACTCACACACACACACACACACACACACACATGCTGGGAAAGTAATTCTACTTGGTTCGAAATTCGGAGACAAATCTGAGACAAATCTGACTGTTGATGTAGGTTGATGTATTTAATACATACTACACTCATCATAATAATACCTATGATTTAAGAATGCATGAAATAATACTGATAGTGGTGGGATGTCTCGGTGTTCAGAGTTTTGGGAATGAGTATGGAGAGACAACTATACGTATGTACAATGTTAACACCTCATCCCAAACCATAAACCAGTGTTTCCCAATCCTGGCTCTGGGGACCCAAAAGGTGACACATTTTGGGTTTTCTTTTGCTCTAGCACTACACACCTGATTAACTAAAGATGATTAGTTGAATCAGGTGTGATAGTACGCCCGGGAAGAAACCTCTTTGGGTCCCAGGACCAGGATTAAATAACACATTCTTGAACAAACATAGAGCTGTATGACAGGGACACATGGACAATGATAATGATCAATGATAATGGTCAGGAAATAAATCACATGAAAATTAAATGACATCAAAGAAAAATCGACAAAAGAAACAAAGAAAAAAAAACCAAGGACAACAGAGATCACAGCAAACCAAGACATTAGATGAAAGAGAGAAAGAGACAGAGGGAAAGAAAGAGAGAGAGAGAGAATATATACAGTACCAGTCAAAAGTACCAGTCAAATTATCATCTTGTCATTTTCTTTTCAGCCAACAAGTTCTCAGCATATGTGGGAAGTCCTTAAAGACTGTTGGAAAAGCATTCCAGGTGACTTCCGACTTCCCCATGAAGCTGGTTGAGAGTATGCCAAGAGTGTGCAAAGCTGTCATCATTGTCAAAGGGTGGCTACTTTGAAGAATCTCAAATATATTTTGATTTGTTTAACACTTTTTTTTTGGTTACTACATGATTCCATATGTAATACTTCAGAGTTTTAATGTCTTCGCTATTATTCTACAATGTAGAAAATAGTAGCAATAAAGAAAAACCCTTGAATGAGTAGGTGTGTCCTGGTACCTCTCTCTCTCTCTCTCTCTCTCTCTCTCTCTCTCTCTCTCTCTCTCTCTCTCTCTCTCTCTCTCTCTCTCTCTCTCTCTCTCTCTCTCTCTCATTGAGAGACATTGGAGGGAGAGAGAGATTGGAAAGAGATTGTGTCTGGTTTGCTGTTTCTCTTATTGCTTCATCAATACAATAAAAGACCAACAACAACCTCTTTTGTGATACATTGTGGATGAAGACGTGTACACAAAGTAACAGATGCACGAACAACAAGAACACACAAATGTGCAGGTGGGTTTGAGCTCCACATTCATCTGGTTACGCACCTGGTTACGCACCTATACATAAGTAAATAACCAAACAGAGAATGAGAGGAGCATGCAACTCAATGGATGGTGATGAGACACTGACACATGACTGATGAGAGACTGGAGAATGGACAGAGAGAGAGACTGAAGAATGGACAGAGAGAGAGAGAGAGAGAGAGAGAGAGGAGGAGGATGAGAGAGAGGAAGACGAGAGAGTGAGATACTGCGATACAATGGCATTCCAACTCTCACACACACACACGTTAACTAAAGTGTATTTTCCCTCTCAAGAGTCCAGAAGGAAAGCAGTTCTAAGTAGAAGAACAGAAGAAACCAGTCTTGTAGTTTAGAGAGCAACGTTCAGCTCTGAGAGGATTAAAAACACATCACACTGGTTTAACCAGCAGCCGCAAGAATATGTTACAGTGTGTGTGTGACACAGAGAAAACCAACAGCCAATTTCCTGTGAGCCAGAGAGAAAGAGGGAGAGAGAAAGATAGGGAGGGGAGACATGGGGAGAAAGATAAAGATAGGAGAGAAGGAGAGGAATAGATGGAGAGGGGAAAGGGAGAGATGGAGAGAGGGAGAGATGGAGAGGAGAGTGAGGAGCGGGAGAGATGGATAGGGGAGAGAGGAGATGGAAAGATGGTAAGAGGAGAGGGAGAGAGGAAAGAGGGGGACAACTCTACTGTTCTGGACCATACAGCTGTACTGTCCTGAACCATACAACTGTACTGTCCTGAACCATACAACTGTACTGTCCTGAACCATACTGCTGTACTGTCCTGAACCATACTGCTGTACTGTCCTGAACCATACAACTGTACTGTCCTCAACCATACAGCTGTACTGTCCTGAACCATACTGCTGTACTGTCCTGAACCATACTGCTGTACTGTCCTGAACCATACTGCTGTACTGTCCTGAACCATACTGCTGTACTGTCCTGAACCATACAACTGTACTGTCCTGAACCATACTGCTGTACTGTCCTGAACCATACAACTGTACTGTCCTCAACCATACAGCTGTACTGTCCTGAACCATACTGCTGTACTGTCCTGAACCATACTGCTGTACTGTCCTGAACCATACTGCTGTACTGTCCTGAACCATACTGCTGTACTGTCCTGAACCATACAACTGTACTGTCCTCAACCATACAGCTGTACTGTCCTGAACCATACAGCTGTACTGTCCTGAACCATACTGCCGTACTGTCCTGAACCATACTGCCGTACTGTCCTGAACCATACTGCCTTACTGTCCTGAACCATACTGCCTTACTGTCCTGAACCATACTGCCGTACTGTCCTGAACCATACTGCCGTACCGTACTGAACCATACTGCTGTACTGTCCTGAACCATACTGCCGTACTGTCCTGAACCATACAGCTGTACTGTCCTGAACCATACAACTGTACTGTCCTGAACCATACAGCTGTACTGTCCTGAACCATACAGCTGTACTGTCCTGAACCATACAGCTGTACTGTCCTGAACCATACTGCCGTACTGTCCTGAACCATACTGCCGTACTGTCCTGAACCATACTGCTGTACTGTCCTGAACCATACTGCTGTACTGTCCTGAACCATACAGCTGTACTGTCCTGAACCATACAGCTGTACTGTCCTGAACCATACTGCTGTACTGTCCTGAACCATACTGCCGTACTGTACTGAACCATACTGCCGTACCGTCCTGAACCATACTGCCGTACCGTCCTGAACCATACTGCCGTACTGTCCTGAACCATACAGCTGTACTGTCCTGAACCATACAACTGTACTGTCCTCAACCATACAGCTGTACTGTCCTGAACCATACTGCTGTACTGTCCTGAACCATACTGCTGTACTGTCCTGAACCATACTGCTGTACTGTCCTGAACCATACTGCTGTACTGTCCTGAACCATGCTGCTGTAATGTCCTGAACCATACTGCTGTACTGTCCTGAACCATACTGCTGTACTGTCCTGAACCATACTGCTGTACTGTCCTGAACCATACTGCTGTACTGTCCTGAACCATACAGCTGTACTGTCCTGAACCATGCTGCTGTACTGTCCTGAACCATACTGCTGTACTGTCCTGAACCATACTGCTGTACTGTCCTGAACCATACTGCTGTACTCTATATGTAACCCACATAACCAAGTAGCTCCAAGGCTCCATAATAAACTACTAGACCATGTAGGCTAGGCTACATACAGTATAATCCATTACTAAGTGCCTGGAAGGGAAAAGCCATTAGTCTGAAAGTGAACCTGCATGATGTGAGCAGGTCATACGGTTTACTAGTGGACATGGCAGTATACTACTGTTAAGGGCTAAAGTGTGTACATGTGTGGGTGGGTACTGTTCTCTCTCTCAGCAATTAGAGAAAGAGAGAGACCGAGAGAGACCTACTAAAAATACACGCTCTTGTCTGTACCCAGGAACGTACTGAACTCTATATTATGTAGTTATAGAGAGAGCGAGATAGAGAGAGAGAGAGAGAGAGAGAGAGAGAGAGAGAGAGAGAGAGAGAGAGAGAGAGAGAGAGAGAGAGGAAGACCTACTAAAAATACACATTCTTGTCTGTACCCAGGAACGCACAGAACTCTATATACTGTAGCTAGCCTAAAAATCAACCTCAATATGAACATGAGCGGACGGTCAGACAGTCTGCTAGAGTTCAGATAGAGAGGAGAGAGAGAGCTACTGACGGAATATCATATACTGACTCTGTGAAGATGAATACCATATTGGAGAGGGGAGGGCATAGAGGGAGGGGAGGAGAGAGAGGGGGCTAGAGAGAGAGAGATTAAGAGAAAGAGAGAGAGAGAGAGAGAGAGAGAGAGAGAGAGAGAGAGAGAGAGAGAGAGAGAGAGAGAGAGAGAGAGAGAGATAAGTGGGCTATAATAATCTGTGACCCTCCATTCCTCAGCACAGCTATGCTCCCAAGGCTTACAGGGTGTCACAGCAACACAAAGACAGCTGAATAATAATCCACCAGCCCAGAAATACACTCCAACTCTCTTGATTCACTAAGCCTGAACAGTTGAATAAGTGATATTATGAGGCCAACCCAGAACACCCAGAGAGATGGAAATAGTTGGAGCAACTTGCTCTCACTAGTGCTTGTCTGATGAGTCCTGGTTGCTAGGTTACTCAGTAGTGAAAAGTAGAACAGACAGTCAGTGGGGTGCATCTCGATAGTCTATAGAGTGGTTACCTCTCCTTGTCTCCTTTCGTTCATCTCTCCTTCACCTGCACTGATCTGGAAATACTTGCTGACTAACGGGGACTCATTGAACAAAGGTAATGTGGAGTCCTAACTGACTATCCAATAGGATCCTCAGTCAATCCTTGGTCGGCTGATCATTGACTGACCACAGCGTGAGAGAAAGAGAGAGAGTGAGAGAGAGAGAGAGAGAGAGAGAGAGAGAGAGAGAGAGAGAGAGAGAGAGAGAGAGAGAGAGAGAGCGTTTAGGGCTCTACATTCAGTAAAGGTCAGAGGGGCTGTGAGACAGTGTTTAGGGAAAGAGGGGAGACGAGGAGAAGGAGGAGGAAGGGAGAGAAGGGGAGGAAAGAGGGAGACGAGGAGAAGGAGGAGGGGGGAGAGGAGAGTGGATCATCCTAACTAATTGTTTAGTAGGCTTGAGGGCCAGATTCCACGATCGATTAGTCATGCCTGACCATATCAATCAAACTCTGCACGACACACACACACACACACACACACACACACACACACACACACACACACACACACACGAAAGAGCTGCAGTGAAAGAGGAAAGCCAGGGATTGAGGACAGCATTAAAACCTCATTAGTGTCTGTGGCTGAATTACCAACACGCACCATCACAGCCTTTCAACAGTAGGTCTTTCCCTCCTATCTTAGAGAAACACATTGGTCGTATCCAAAATAGCACCCGTGCGTATTACACCATGTAGGGAAAAGGTGGCGAATTGGGGACGCAGTCATCTTCCACTTGAGTTGCATGCTCCCGTTACAGCACATTCTATTACAGTATCAGTGGCTGGATGACACATGGCACCCTATTCCCTAAATAGTGCACTACCTTTGGCCACTATCTGGCTATACGGGAAGTATCTAAAGGTGATAAGTGACTAACAGTAGTGCACTATGTAGGGAGTGAGGTGTCACACTACCGAAGGCAGAAGCCTCTCCATCAGGAGATCTCCACATTCAATGTCAAGAGACTACTGACAAACCATCAACACGGGAAGAAACATTCAAGGAAATATCAGTAAGGAACATATATCATCGGAATTGTAACGTGAGCCCGGAATTTCCAGAATTCCGAAGTTACTCTAGGCTGTAGACTGGGCCTTGTTGTTTTCCTGAGAACATAGAAGGAGTGTGTTATAGAGAATGGGGGGTGTCTGTCTTTCTGTCTGTATATCTGTCTGTCTGTGTGTGTGCGTTGTCTTACCCTGCGTGGTCTGAGGTCTGAAGCAGGGCCGGAAGGGGAGGGGCTTGGAGATTTCCCCGAGCCAGGAGTGGACAGCTGACTGGTCGGATTCCCGTTCACTAGTGAGAGAGAGTGAGAGAGAGAGAGAGAGAGAGAGAGAGAGAGAGAGAGAGAAAGAAAGAAAGAAAGAAAATGGAGAAATGGAAAGTAGTTGACAGAAGGATGGAACAAGAGAAGGGTGTAAAAGAGAGAGGATGGAGTGGGTAGCAGGAAAGAATAGAGTGAAAGAAGAGAGGAGAGAGACAGAAATCAATTCAGTGAGTGAATTAACAAAGTTTTAAAAATCTGCAGTATTTTCTCATCTATATGTGTCTGTCTCAGGGCAACTTACTCACTCTCCCTTCATATCCATAGAAACGAGAAGAGGAGGAGGAGGAGGAGGAGGAGAAGAAGAGGTGGTGAAGAAGAGGAGGAAGTGAAATAATGGAGGTGGAAGAGAAAGGAGGGGGAGGAATAGAAACCCACACAACTGATCCTTCATTCAGTCCAAAATAAACCCCTTACCTGCCTTGTGCCAACGAATAGGAATAGAAGTTCACAACGACGGTGTGATGTCACTGGCACTGTAACAGTAGCAGTAGCAGAGCTGCCGTAAAACATGCGGCGAGACAGCCACAGTTTCAAAGCAGAAGAACCGAACACGTTTACCAGACACATTCATTAGTTCACGTCGTAGAAAATCTTAGAAAAAAAACATTTTTGGGAACGTAAAAGAAAGCAGCCGTTTCTTATTGGAAAGTTTACACAAGTACAGCCACAAATTGAAGCCCGTTTGCCTCGGTTTTGTTTAGTGAATACAACCCTGTCCCCAATGGGGGCTGGTGGGAGGAGCTATAGGAGGACGGGCTTATTGGAATGGCAGGAATGGAATTAATGGAACGGAGTCAAACACGTGGTTTCTAATATTTTCGGGGATTCCTGAGGACGCATCCAATATTCAGGAGGGGGCGATCAGAGAGTTCATGCAATCCGCCTCGAAACTTCCTAGAGACTGTAAACAAGGTGGCTTTCCACCGTGTGCACAGACTTGGAGCTCGGAGCGACAAGACCAAGGGTCCCCGACCGATCATCGCAAAATTTGAACACTACCAACAAAAGGAGCTGATCAAAAGCAGGGGAAGGGAGCTTAAAGGACCAAATTCAGTCTCAATTACCAATTTCCCCGGAAGATAAACAAAAGTTGCAAGAGGCTGTATCCTGTACAGAGGCAACAGAGGGAGAAGGGTAAGCGTGCCTTTGTCATTGTGGACAAACTCTTTATAGAGACAGCTCCATAACACCATGGCTGTACTAAATTCTACAGGGACGTCAGGTTCCGGAAAAAATGTATAATATGAGAACTGTAAAAATATCTGAACACTATGAAGTTGATATGAACATACACACACTCAATTACTCGCTTACACATACAGACTTATACATATACATATACACACACACACTCGTTCTCTCTCTCTTTTCTCTCCCTATTGTCGAGAACTTTTCTATAATTTAATGTTTTTTTGTTTGTCTATATTTTTTATGTCTTTGTCTACATATTTATCTATGTTTACAACAAGAAATGGGAAGATAACAGGGACATTTGGGGAATAATAACATATTGTGCGGGATACATAGTGAAGCCGTCTCTGTAGTAATGCAAGGTCTCTTTCATGATCATGTGAAAAGTAAATTGCTATGGAAATGCTGGGATGTGATCCTGAATATTAAGGCTATACTCACTTCATGTTACACACATAGACACTCAACCATGTAAATTGGCCAGGTTATTATTAACCTGGCCAATTATAGTCTTACTCTTATCCAGACATCATACACACTCTCACTAAATCACATCCAATATCATACACATCAACCCCTACTACAATTTACTACACACATAATATCTTGTCTCAATTTTCTAACATCTGTGGCATTGGCTCACAGTCAAACAGGCAAGGGAATAAAACAAATATTGTTTCTTGAATTCTAGATATTAGACATTTGAAATCTCTCATTTTGACCGTCATAATACCTCTTATTGCAGTGACTTTACAAGCACTAATTATGGTCCATTTAGACTGAGAATAGTATCTAGTTATGTTAAGGGGTGAAATAAGTATAGCCAGTTATAATTGTAACGGTTTAGGAGATTATAAAAAAAGAAGATCAGTCTTTACATGGCTAAAAGAAAAGGAATATAACATATATTGTTTACAGAAAACTTAATACATCTTTAGATGAAGTTCCGTGGAAAAAAGAATGAGGTGGTGAAATAATTTTCTGTCATGGACAAAGGAACTCAAAGGGTGTGATAATATTAATTAACAAAAATTGCGATCTGAATGTGCAAATAGTCCAAAATGATTCGCAAGGAAGGTCTAATTTTTTTGAATATGAAAGTGGATGAAAAAGAGATTTGGCTCATTAATCTATATTGTCTAAATCAGGATGATCCATACTTCTTCAAAATATTTATACCAATTTATTGAAATTACAGGCAACAAATGATAAATAATTATGGTGGGAGACTATCACACAGTGTTAAGTACCTCAAAGGACCATAAAGGAAATCACTCTACAAACTATCATCATCGTGCCCCTAAGGAGAGCAAAAATGTTATGGACATATTAGAAATAGTGGATATTTGGAGATTAAAAAACCCAGACCTAGTGAGATATACATGGAGGAGACTTAATAAATATATGTGTATATACTGTACTCCATACCATCTACTGCATCTTGCCTATGCCGGTCAGCCATCGCTCATCCATATATTTATATGTACATACTCGTATTCATTCCTTTACTCTTGTGTGTATAAGGTAGTTGTTGTGAATTTGTTAGATTACTTGTTAGATACTACTGCATGGTCGGAACTAGAAGCACAAGCATTTCGCTACACTCGCATTAACATCTGCTAACCATGTGTATGTGACAAATAAAATTTGATTTGATTTGATTTGATTTGATAAAGCTAGTCGTCTTGACTACTTTCTTGTCTCTTTCTAATTGGCCTTCATATAATTCTTATTAAATTTCCACGTGGACGGGGATATTGGACATTTTATCAAAGTTGACTGGAGGACAATTTATTTTTAACTAAAACAAAATAATTTATAACTGAATTTTTTTCCAGTACAATATAGGTTCAGCAAATCCCCTTATTGTTTGGGATACCTTTAAATGTACCTTCAGGGGTCCTTCAGCTTAATATTCATCAATAATAAAAAAGCAGTTTCTGGCTAAAGAGACAAGACTAACAAGAAAAATCAATGAACTAATAGTACAGGTAGATAGCAATAAAAACGATACTACAGAGATACAGAATAAGTTACAGGAAAAAAGAGAACTTGAGGAACTTATTCAAGAACTATCTAATGTAATCTATTACAAAAATAAAGCAAACTGGATGGAATATGGAGAAAAATGCAACAAATTCTTCCTGAATCTCCAACACAGGAACGCTAACAAAAAGAAATTGGAGAAACTCGTTACTGAAGACGGAGTCATCTATGATTCTCCAAATTATATTTTAAAAGAGGAAGCTAATTATTTTAGGCAGATGTTCTCTTTTCTGTCTCATCCTCACCCACTGAATGCAGATTACTGTA
The DNA here is from genome assembly GCA_030435695.1 of Brachymystax lenok tsinlingensis. Lineage (NCBI taxonomy): Eukaryota > Metazoa > Chordata > Actinopteri > Salmoniformes > Salmonidae > Brachymystax > Brachymystax lenok. The sequence continues at coordinate 6,959,410 of CM059787.1, read as the reverse complement.
AGGAATTCTTTCCAAATAATAAATCAAATGGAAAATTAACAAATGTACAGTACAGAAAGATCAGTGCGAAGATCAAATTACAGAGGAATAACTTTTTGAGGCTATTAAATCCTTTCAGTCTGGAAAAACCCCAGGGCTTGATGGCATACCGGTAGAGGTATGTCAAGCTTTTTTTATACACTCAAAGCTCCATTGTTATTTTGTTTTAACTACTTCTATAGAAATTGTAGTCTGTCAGGTACTCAGCAGGAAGGTCTGATTTCAATATTATTAAAACAAGACCCAGATGGCAAATATAAAGATCCAGTCTTAAAAACTGGAGGCCTCTTACACTTCAATGTTGTGATGCACAAATAGTGGCGAAATGCAAAGCACTCAGAATTAAAAGGGTTTTACCAGGTATTGTTCATCCTGATCAGACAGGTTTTTTACATGGACGATACATTGGAGATAATATACGACATCTACTAGAAATTATAGAACATCATGTAACATCTAAGAAGCCAGGCCTGGTATTTATAGCAGATTTTGATAAAGGCCTTTGATAAAGTAAGACTAGATTTTATTTATAAATGCCTTTATTCTCTTATAAAATGGGTAAAAGGTAATGTATAACAACCCCAGGTATAAAATAGTAAATAGCAGCTACTTCTCAGAGAGTTTTGAATTGTCAAGAGGAGTTAAACAAGGGTGTCCGCTGTCCCCATATCTATTCGTTATGGCCATCAAAATGCTAGCTATTAAAATCAGGTCAAATAACAACATTAGAGGATTATAAATCCAAGGCTTAAAAACAAAGGTGTCCATGTATGCCGATGAATCAAGATTTATATTAAGTCCGCAAGCTATATCATGCAATGTCTCATTGAAGATGTAGATAACTTTTGTGTACAATATTACGTATTGGATCTTTAAAAAATACAACTTTTACATTACCCTGCAGTTTATCTATAAAAATGGGCTGGTGGTAAAGTAGACATACTTAGTAGTCACATCACAAAATATATAAATGAGCTCTCCACAATGAATTTCAATAGAAAAACTTAGTCATATCTCAGTTTACTCACTTACTTATGGCGCTGCCTACTCCTGATGATTCATTGTCAAATCATATGAACAAAAAATATTTTGCTTTATCAGGGATGCTAAACCAGACACAATAAAGCGTGCCTATCGATATAATGAATATGAATTGGGTGGGTTAAGATTATTTAATATAAAATCACTAAACCTCTCTCTAAAAGCGTATTCAAAGTTTTACTTGAACCCTAAATGGTTCTCAAGTAGACTTCTAAGAAAAGCTCACCCATTGTTTAAAAATTCCCTTTTAGCCTTTGTGCAGGTTGCCATGACTCATTTACGATTAATTGAAAATTATACTTTTTTCAAAGTATCTCTCTTTTTCAAACAAGCATTGCGGACCTGGCTACAATTTCAATTTCCTCCCCCTGAAAAGATAGAACAAATAATACAACAAATATATATGGCTGAATTCAAATGTGATGGTTGATAAAATACCTCTATTTATGGGAAAGATGTTTGAAAAGGGTATTTTGTTTTTAAATTATATTGTAAATTGGAATGGTAGAGTTATGTCTTTCATGGAGTTATTAGAATTGTACGGGAAGGTCTGCTCAATCCAAGAGTACAACCAATTATGATTACAGCATTACCCCAAAAATGGTGGAGGCAGGTGGCAGCAGGAGGCGGTAGGGAACTGGTCTGTCTGCCCAATGTAAAGGATCAAAGCTGGCGGAGAAATAAAAACAGCAGAAATAGGAAAGTATACCAGTTTCATTTGAGGAACAGGATGTTGACAGCTGTGCCATACAGATTGCAAAATAGTTGGGAAGAGATTTTTGATGTACCGATTCCATGGTACAAGGTGTATGAGTTGATATATAAAACAACGCAAGTTTCAAGACTTCGTGCTTTTCAGCTAAAATTATTATATCGAATTCTTGCCACCAACAATTATAATACTAATTTAATAGGATCTCTATGGGCTTGGTTTATTTCTGCCTGCCTGGTTTCCTGCATCATGAGAGAGCAAACATGGAAAACATTGTATGTGATATTTTAAAAGCAGTTAATTAAAAGAAATGTAGTCGTACTCTAAAACTATGTAGAATGATCCAATCTATAGCTAGATAACACAACAACTAAGGTTAGCTCTACATAGCCTAGCTAGCTAGAAAGCTAGCTAACATTAGATAGTCAGGTTGATGCAATCATGCAGCCAGCAGCTAACGTTAATAGTATTGACTCACTGAATAAATATGTTTGGCTAAAGAATAAATGATAAAGGATCAAGAAGATTATACTAGTAGTAGCAGCAGCAGTAGCAGTAGTACTAGCAGTAGTAGTAGCAGCAGTAGCAGTAGTACTAGCAGTAGTGGCAACCAGCCGGTAGTGGCAGTGGTTACGGCGGTAGTGGTAGCGGTAGTAGTAGCGTTACAGCAGAAGTCACCAGTGCCTGTTGTCAGCAAAAGTGGCAGCAGCGGCAGCGGTAATGGCAGAGGTGAGTGGTAGTGCTGCCGCTAGCGGTGGTAGTGGCGCTGGTGGTAGTGGTGGGTAAGTGGTGCCTGGTTGCAGCAGCGGTGGTGGGAAGAATCAGCAGCAGCAGCATTGGTAGTGGCACTGGTGGTGGTGGTAGTAGTAGCCGCTGCAGTGGTGGTAGCTTGGCGTGGCCAGAGCGGAAACGCTAGTTGCTGGGTGGTAGAGAGTAGCACTAGTGGTGGTGTGCAATAGTGGTTAGTGGTGCGTGGTGGTGGTAGCGAGTGTTGGCGGTGGTGGTGGTGGCAGTGGCAGCGGTGATGGTGCCGCTGGCGCAGCTGGGTGGTATTGAAGGCAAGATGGTAGTGGTGGTAGTGAACGCGGTGGTTGCTGCGGTGGTGGTGTGATGGTTACCCGGCGGTGGTCGTGGCGGCGGTGGTAGCCGCGGTGGTGGTGGTTGCACGCCGGAGTGGTGGTTGACGCCGTGGTGGTGGTAGTGGTGCCAGCGGTGTACTGGCAGTGGTACTGGTGGCGGTGGTAGCCAGTGGTTACGCTGGCCCAGGTGGTGGTGAGCGGTGATGTGGCGGTGGTGGTGGTGGTGGTGGCGGTGGTTGCCGCTTCAGTCACCGCCAGTGTGGTGGCGGTGGTGGTGGTGGCGGTGGTGCCACTGGCGGTGGTAGCTGGGCGGCGGTGGCGCCAGTGGTGCTGGCGGTGGTGGTGACGGTGGTGGCGTGGTTGCGGCGGTGGTATTGGCGGTGGTCACGCTGGTTACGGCACCAGAGTGGTGGGTGCAGCCAGAAGGTGGCGGCGGCACCGCGGGCGGTAATGTGATGTGGTGGTGGCAAATCAGCCAGCTGGTGGCTGGCACTAGTGGTAGTGAGAGAGTGGTAGTGGTTACGGCGGCTTGCAAGGAAAGGTGGTGGTAGTGGCTGGTAGTGGCACTGGTGTTAGTGGTGGTGACAGCAAGGTTCGTAGTGTGGTAGTCGAAAGGAGATAGTGGCAGTAGTGGTGGTGGCTTGGTAGTGGTAGCGGTGGCATTGGTTGTATTGGTGGTGATGGAAGAATAGTGGCGGTGGTTGCGGTGGCCGGTTTGCTAAAGGCGGTGGTAGTGGTGGCAGCAGCAAGGTAGACAGGTGGTGCTAGCGGTGGTGGTGGCAGCGGTGTAGCAGTGGGAAATACACTGGCAGTGGTAGTGTTGCTGCCAGCTGGTGGCGGTAGTTACTCAGCTGCGGTGGTAGTTGGCGGCTGGTAGTGGTTGCAGCCAGAGTGAGTGGTTAGCTAGCCAGCTGTTGGCGACAATACAAGGCAGTGACGATAGCGGTGGTGGTGGTGGCGGTGGCGGTGGTGGTAGCGCTGGTGGTAGTGAGAGTGGGTGGTGATGGTTACCGAGCGGTGGTGGGAAAGAGATGGTGGTGGTGGTTGGCGGTGGTGGTGGGGCGGATAATGGTAGTGGTGGTTTGGTGGTAGTGTGAGTGGTGGTGGTGGTGGTGGTGGTATTGAGAAGTGGTGAAAGTGGTAGTGGTGGAACCGAATGGTAACGGCAGCAGTAGGTCAGAGTAGCAGCGTGGTAGCGGGCAGTATAGCATGAGCAGTAGCAGGCAGCTAAGTCAAGTGGTGGTAGTGGTAGCAGTGGCGGTGGTAGTGGCACTGGTAGTGGTTAAGCAACTGGTTGGTAAAGCAGTGGTGGTAGCAGAAGGTTAGTGGCAGTGGTGGCGGTGGCGGTGGCAGTAGTGGCAGCAGCAGTGGTGGCACTGGTGGTGGGTGGTAGGTGGTTGTTACAGTTAGCAGTGGTAGAAGAGATAGTGGTAGTGGTTGGTTTAAACAGTGGTAGGTGGGGACTACATATATATAGTGGTAGTAGCAGTGGTATATGGTAGTGGTGGTGGTCTGGTAGATATAGTGACGGTGGTAACGGCAGTGGCGTGGCATATATATATTTAGTGGTAGCGTGCACTGGTGGTGGTGGTAGTGGTATGTGAGTGGTGGTAGTGGTGGTGGTGGCAGTGGTTGCAGCGGTGGTGGTGGCGGTGGTAGTGGCAGCGGTGGCGGTGGTGCTGGCGGTGGTAGTGGCGGTGATGGCGGTGGTTACGGCGGTGGTGGTTGGCGGTGGTGGTGGGTGCAGCATATATAGTTATATGGCGGCATATTTAAGCGAAAGCGGCGGCGGTATATGGCGGTGGTGGTGGTAGCGGTGGCGGTGGTGGTGGCACTGGTGGTGGTGGTATATAGTGGTGGTGGTTACGGCGGCGGTGGTAGACAGGCAGCAGCAGCATGGTGGTAACCAGCAGCAGCAGCTGGTGGTGTTGGTGGTGGTAGTGGTTGTGGTAGTGGTGGTGGGAAAGGATAGTGGCTAGCTGGTGGTGACAGTGGCAGTGGTAGTGGCCAGTGAGTAGTGGTTGTGATGCAGCAGCTGTAGTAGTAGGAAAGGAATAGTCAGCAGTGGTTACAGCGGTAGTGGTTACAGCCAGTGGTGGTGTTGGCAGCCAGCCAGTGGCTAAGCAGGTGGTGCAACTGTTGCGGTGGTGGTGGCAGCCGGTAGCTGGTGCAACTGCTTCAGCTGCTGGTAGCTGGCAGTGGTGGCTGGTCACCGCTTGCTACAAGGCGGCTGGTAGTCACGGCCAGCTGGTCTGGCTGGTTCACGGCGGAAGTGGTGGTTACTGACCAGGTGGCGGCGGCGGCGGCGGTAAGCGGTGGTGGTGGTGGCGGTGGGCGGATGCTAGCTCAACCGCTGCGCTGGTGGTATTGGTGGGTAAGTGGTGGTTCACGGCGGCGTTGGGAAAGGAAATCATGGTGGTGGTGGTTGGTGGGCTGGTGGGACGGATAATCAGCAAGTGGTGGTGGTGGTGGTGGTAGCTTGGTGGTGGTGGCAACGCTGGTGGCGAGCGGTGGTGGTGGCGTATAGCGTGGATGGCAGCTTGGTGGTGGCGGCGCTGGTGGTGGTGGTGGTGGTGGTGGTTGTGGTGGTGCCAACCGTGGTGGTGGTAGGCGGCGCTGGGGTGGTGGTATTGGTGGTGGTGGTGGTGGTGGTATTGGTGGTGGTGGTAGTGGTAACCCGGTGCTGGCGGTGATGGTGGTGGTGGTGGTGGTGGTGGTGGTGGTGGCTGCTGGTGTTAAGTGGTGATGGTGAGAGCGCCTGGTGGTGGTGAGTGGTGGTGGTTAAGCGTGGCTGTTGGTGGCGGTGGTGGTGCCAGTGGTGGCAGCGGTGGTGGTAGCGGCAGCAGCCACTGCTGCTGGTGGTGATGGTAGAAGTGGTGGCAGCAGCGAACCCGTGGTGGCGCTGGTGGTGCCATGGTGGTGGTGGTGGTGGTGGTGGTAGTGGTGGTAGGCTCGATTGGTGGTGGCGCCAGCCGGCCGGTGGTGGTGGTGGTGGTGGTGGTGGTGGTGGTGGTGGTGGCGGTGGTGTGCTGCTGGTGGTGGTGGTGGTGGTGGTGGTGAATTACGACGTGGGCGGTGGTGGTGGTGGTGGTATTGGTGGTTGTGGTGGTGGTGGTGGTGGTGGTGGTGAGTGGTGGTGAGGTGGTGGTGGTGGTGGTATGGTGGCGGTGGTGGTGGTGGCGGTGGTGGTGGTTGGATATGGTTAGTGGTGGTGGTGGTGGTGAGTTAGTGGTGACCTGTGAGTAAGTATAGTACAGCAAGTGGTGGCAGTGGTGGTAGTGGTAATTAGTGTGGTGGTTGAGTAGTGGTGGCTCAGTGAGTTATTGGCAGGCGACAGAGTGAGCAGGCGTGGGTTGATGTGGAGATCTGAGCTCAGGCTCAGGAATGGACCCATGACCAACACTGGACTGAGGGAGAAACCAGGATCTAACTAACACTGCTCTCTGTTATTAAAATTATTTCTGAGAACATTTGTCATTTCCTGTCTCACAGCTTCATGTCCATGAGAATGTCCTAGAAAGATTACATTCTCTGTGAAGATCCTCTCGCTGCCCCCCTCCCTCCTACCTACATCTCTCTATAGATTTTCTCTGTTTGATGATGTCCTTCCTGAACCAAGCCCATCATCTCCTTAGCCTGGTAAGCCAATCACATGTATTTATAATCAAATGTTTTCATAAAGACCTTTTTACATCAGCAAATGTCACAAAGTGCTGTACAGAAACCCAGCCTAAAACCTCTATCTGTGTCAGAATCCTCTCACCATCTCCTTCCTTACTGTCCCCTCTACCCCTGAGCATGCCGCCCCTCCCCACTCTCTCCCCTAAACAGCTCTCTCCTTACGATCCCAAACCCGGCCTGTCTCCCAAATCTCCCACCTCTCCCCCTAAACTCAACCCATCTCATAGGGCCATGGACTAGTTCAGTTCAACGGATTTTTCTTTCTTCAGGATTCAAGTCAAGAAGACCTCACTGGGGAGAAGGTCTCAGAGCCCGATATCACCAGTCCTCACCTGTGGCAAATATATTGTTCATAAACTCCCATAGGCTACACACATCCTACTTGAACACTAACTAGCTAGCCTCATCTAATGTCTCAATTTGTGGATACCAACATTGTAACAGTCTCTTTCCAGCATTGGACGTCGCTATTGTGTAGGCTACACACCAATTTAAATGCACAGAGCGGCTCCATTGAAGAAATCCAGCTTCACCATTACGCACACCGTAGACCCAGCTCTAAACATTACGCAATGGCATTCTGTCTCTCTCTCAGCGTCACTCATCCTACTCAAATATCAAATTCTATTGTATAATAATCTACTAATGGTTAAAACCATAAATCGCATTTCGTTACGAATCCATCCTCGATTGAAAAGGAACTATATGGGAACATCTTCGAGGAGAGAACGGTAAACTGTCGCGGCATAATTTCGCTCAATTGTCAGTTAAAATATAAACAAAAAGATATGAGATACAATTAAAGAAAGCCCTACCTTCGACTTCAAGCATGATGCAAACACAGTGTTATTCCAAAAAAAGAGAGAGGAGAGAGGGAGAAAAGGAGAGAGAGAGCGCGCACTTTCTGATCACCCTGGGCTAACAGCTCCGTTAATAATTATACTGAATGGGAGAGCGGGCAGAGCGCGGTATACTACACATTACAGAGCGCTCATAGGCGGTAGGGCTGCTTGCGTATACAATGACGTGCACCAGGGCCAGTGTGGCAAGTGTTGCGATGGAGAGAGAAAGATGCAGAGAGAGAGAGAGAGAGAGAGAGAGAGAGAGAGAGAGAGAGAGAGAGAGAGAGAGAGAGAGAGAGAGAGAGAGAGAGAGAGAGAGAGAGAGAGAGAGAGAGAGAGAGAGAGAGAGAGAGAGAGAGAGAGAGAGACATCCACTGACATCCACTGTCAACTGTGGGATCTTATATAGACAGGTGTGTTTCTTTCCAAATCATGTCCAATCAACTGAATTTACCACAGGTGGACTCCAATCAAGTTGTAGAAATATCTCAAGGATGATCAATGGAAACAGGACGCACCTGAGCTTAATTTCAAGTCTCATAGAAAGGGTCTGATAGTTATTTAATTCATGTATTTCTGTTTTTTACTTTTAATACATTTGCAGAAATTTCATCAAAACCTGTTTTCGCTTTGTCATTATGGGGTATTGTGATGTCATTATGGGGTATTGTGATGTCATTATGGGGTATTGTCTGTAGAATGCTGAGTGAGGATTTTTATTTATTTAATCCATTTTAGAATAAGGCTGTAACGTAACAAAATGTGGAAAAAATCAAGGGGTCTGAATACTTTAAGAAGGCACTGTAGGATACTCACGTTGCCCCTAGTGGCAGGTATTGAAGGCATCTCCCTACTAGATGGTAATAGGTGCTCACGTTGCCCCTAGTGGACAGTATTGAAGACATCTCCCTACTAGATGATAGTAGGTGCTCACGTTGCCCCTAGTGGACAGTATTGAAGACATCTCCCTACTAGATGGTAATACGTGTTCACGTTGCCTCTAGTGGCAGGTATTGAAGGCATCTCCCTACTAGATGGTAATAGGTGCTCACGTTGCCCCTAGTGGACAGTATTGAAGACATCTCCCTACTAGATGATAGTAGGTGCTCACGTTGCCCCTAGTGGACAGTATTGAAGACATCTCCCTACTAGATGGTAATAGGTGCTCACGTTGCCCCTAGTGGACGGTATTGAAGACATCCTGGGGACCTGGAGAAACGTTGAATACTGAAGTCTATCTAGTGTTACCTCACTGCACTGATGCTCTTTTACCAAGAGCAGACTCTGATTCAGAGGGGTCGCGTTAAATGCGGAAGACACATTTCAGTTGAAGGCATTCAGTTGTACAACTGACTAGGTATATCCTTTCCCTTTCCCAGACAATTCTCCTCTCCTCTCCTCTCCTCTCCTCTCCTCTCCTCTCCTCTCCTCTCCTCTCCTCTCCTCTCCTCTCCTCTCCTCTCCTCTCCTCTTCTCTCCTCTCCTCTCCTCTCCTCTCTCCTTTAGCATAATGACCACACCACCCATATCAGAGTATAACAGTATGGTATGATAATACTATGGTAATAATGGAAATAATGACTGTTGGCGAAGGCTTGTTGCTGAAGTAACTCTCTAACACCATCTACAGTCTCTGTTATCTTTATACTGTATGATGCAGAGTAGTGATGTGCAGTTTCTCAAACGATTCTTTCTTTTTTTGGAATGACTCTTTTTACTGATCTGTTGTTTGTTTGACCTGCTGGCCACAATAAATCCCACAGCAGGTTTAATACGCGCTAAACACAGAGACAAGCTCCGACCACAAAGTGCAGTATGTTCACGCAGGGAAAACCAGATCATGCTGCAGGCATTATACAGAAGACATGTTTAATTACTGCAGTGGGCTAAATCAGGGTCACACACAGAGAGTGTTTCTTGGTAGTCTTAAAACACATCTACTTTGAAACAAAAGTAAACACCTCACACACATATGGTTTTGGGCTTAAAAAAAGAAGACCCCTTTACCATGTCAGATATAGAGTTAAAATGTATTACATTTTGAGTTTGCAGCTCAATATTACACTTTATATACATCACAAAAAAAATTAACTACAGTGAGGGGAAAAAAGTATTTGATCCCCTGCTGATTTTGTACGTTTGCCCACTGACAAAGAAATGATCAGTCTATAATTTTAATGGTAGGTTTATTTGAACAGTGAGAGACAGAATAACAACAACAAAAAATCCAGAAAGAAACGCATGTGAAAAATGTTATACATTTTAATGAGGGAAATAAGTATTTGACCCCTCTGCAAAACATGACTTAGTACTTGGTGGCAAAACCCTTGTTGGCAATCACAGAGGTCAGATGTTTCTTGCAGTTGGCCACCAGGTTTGCACACATCTCAGGAAGGATTTTGTCCCACTCCTCATTGCAGATCTTCTCCAAGTCATTAAGGTTTAGAGGCTGACGTTTGGCAACTCGAACCTTCAGCTCCCTCCACAGATTTTCTATGGGATTAAGGTCTGGAGACTGGCTAGGCCACTCCAGGACCTTAATGTGCTTCTTCTTGAGCCACTCCTTTGTTGCCTTGGCCGTGTGTTTTGGGTCATTGTCATGCTGGAATACCTACCCACGACCCATTTTCAATGCCCTGGCTGAGGGAAGGAGGTTCTCACCCAAGATTTGACGGTACATGGCCCCGTCCATCGTCCCTTTGATGCGGTGAAGTTGTCCTGTCCCCTTAGCAGAAAAACACCCCCAAAGCATAATGTTTCCACCTCCATGTTTGACGGTGGGGATGGTGTTCTTGGGGTCATAGGCAGCATTCCTCCTCCTCCAAACACAGCGAGTTGAGTTGATGCCAAAGAGCTCCATTTTGGTCTCATCTGACCACAACGCTTTCACCCAGTTGTCCTCTGAATCATTCAGATGTTCATTGGCAAACTTAAGACGGGCACATATATGTGCTATCTTGAGCAGGGGGACATGCGGGTGCTGCAGGATTTCAGTCCTTCACGGCGTAGTGTGTTACCAATTGTTTTCTTGGTGACTATGGTCCCAGCTGCCTTGAGATCATTGACAAGATCCTCCCGTGTAGGTCTGGGCTGATTCCTCACCGTTCTCATGATCATTGCAACTCCACGAGGTGAGATCTTGCATGGAGCCCCAGGCCGAGGGAGATTGACAGTTCTTTTGTGTTTCTTGTGTTGTCACCTTCTCACCAAGCTGCTTGGCGATGGTCTTGTAACCCATTCCAGCCTTGTGTAGGTCTACAATCTTGTCCCTGACATCCTTGGAGAGTTCTTTGGTCTTGGCCATGGTGGAGAGTTTGGAATCTGATTGATTGATTGCTTCTGTGGACAGGTGTCTTTTATACAGGTAACAAACTGAGATTAGGAGCACTCCCTTTAAGAGTGTGCTCCTAATCTCAGATCGTTACCTGTATAAAAGACACCTGGGAGCCAGAAATCTTTCTGATTGAGTGGGGTTCAAATACTTATTTCCCTCATTAAAATGCAAATCAATTTATAACATTTTTCGCATGCGTTTTTCTGGATTCTTTTGTTGTTATTCTGTCTCTCACTGTTCAAATAAACCTACCATTAAAATTATAGACTGATAATTTCTTTGTCAGTGGGCAAACGTACAAAATCAGCAGGGGATCAAATACTTTTTTCCCTCACTGTATAATGAAACCGTTTGACATAGAAACACCGAATTTTCGTCCGTTTTTTTTACAATGATTATTAATTATGAAATTGTGAAAAATACGAATAACATTCCACCTTTGAGGCCACTAGAGGGTGATTTGGTCACTTGAAGACAGGAAAGGTCTACAGTACATCTGAAAAGTATTCATGTTTAGTGTATTAGAGGTCATACAATAAGTTTTGTAGTGATTCCTATGTTGTTGATGTAAATAATATTTGTTGGTCCATAAAGTATAGGAGCAAACAGACGATGCACTTGACACATTTATGACCTGGCCGTGTGGTGCCAGGATAACAACCTCTCCCTAATAAACGTGATCAAGACAAAGGAGACTACAGGAAAAGGAGTAACGAGCACGCCCCCATTCACATCGACAGGGCTGTAGTGGAGCAGGTTGAGAGCTTCAAGTTCCTAGGTGTCCACATCACCAATGAACTATCATGGTCCAAACACACCAAGACAGTCGTGAAGAGGGCATGACAACACCTATTCCCCCTCAGGAGACTGAAAATATTTGGCATGGGTCCTCAGATCCTCAAAAAGTTCTACAGCTGCACCATCGAGAGCATCCTGACTGGTTTCATCACCGCCTGGTATGGCAACTGCTCGGCCTCCGACCGCAAGGCACTATAGAAGGTAGTGTGTACGGCCCAGTACATCACTGGGGCCAAGCTTCCTACCATCCAGGACCTCTATACCAGGCGGTGTCAGAGGAAGGCCCTAAAATCTGCCAAAGACTCCAGACACCCTAGTCATAGACTGTTCTCTCTGCTCCCGCACGGCAAACGGTAGCGGAGCGCCAAGTATAGGTCCAAAAGGCTTCTCAACAGCTTCTACTCCCAAGCCATAAGACTCCTGAACACCTAATCAAATGGATACCCAGACTATTTGCATTGCCCGCCCCTTCTTTTACGCCGCTGCTACTCTCTGTTATTATCTATGCATAGTCACTTTAATAACTCTACCTACATGTACATATTACCTCAATTACCTCAACTAACCGGTGCCCCCGCACATTGACTCTGTACTGGTACCCCCTGTATATAGCCTCGTTACTGTTATTTTATTGTTGCTCTTTAATTATTTGTTATTTTTCTATTTTCTTCTTTTCTATTTTTTATTTATTTATTTTTTACTTCAGTTTATTTTAGTAAATACTTTCTTAACACTTATATTTCTTAAAACTGCATTGTTGGTTAAGGGCTTGTAAGTAAGCATTTAACTGTAAGGTCTACACCTGTTGTATTCGGCGCATGTGACAAATAACATTCTATATTTTGATTTAATTTAAAGCACAAGAGTAAAAAGCTTTGGAGCACCTTAAATTGCATTTTTGGAAAAAACGGCAAACTCAGCTCCATAATTCATTGAATCACAAAACCAACTGATATTGCCAACAACTTTAATGATTTTTTCACTGGATGGAAAATTACTGAGGATAATAGTGGACAATATTGCCACTCCTATTTGCAATATTTTGAATTTAAGCCTAGTAGAAAGTGTGTGCTCCCAGGCAGTGGTGTAAAGTATTTTAAAGTACTACCTAAGTCGTTTTTGGGGAAATCTGTACTTTACTTTTCTATTCATATTTTTTACAACTTTTACTTTTACTCCTCTACATTCCTAAAGAAAATAATGCACTTTCTACTCCATACATTTTCCCTGACACCCAAAAGCACTCGTTGCATTTTGAATGCTTAGCAGGACAGGAAAATTGTCTAATTCAGGCACTTAGAGAACATCCCTGGTCATCCCTACTGCATCTGACCTGGCGGACTCACTAAACACAAATGCTTTGTTTGTAAATCATGTCTGAGTGTTGGAATATGCCCCTGGCTATCCGTAAATTTTAAAAACAAGAAAATGGTGCTGTCTGGTTTGCTTAATAAAAGGAAATGATTTATACTTTTACTTTTGATACTTAAGTATATTTAAAACCAAATACTTTTTGGACTTTTACTCAAGTAGGATTTTACTGGGTGACTTTCACTTGATTCATTTTCTATTAAGGTATCTTTACTTTAAGGAACATCGGGAACTGTGAAGCAACACAAACATAGGCACAGATACATACACACACACACACATGATAACATACGCACTATACACACATGTACACATGGATTTTGTACAGTAGATATGTGTTAGTGGTGGAGTAGGGGCCTGAAGGCACACAGTGTGTTGTGAAGTCTGTGAATGTATTGTAATGTTTTTTTTATTGTAAAAACTGGAAGAGTAGCTGCCACCTTGGCAGATACAGATGTAATGAACCAAAACAAACACAACCAGCCTGTACAACAACCTCGAACTCCAGAAGGAATCGTTTGGCTGGCTGCTGCAGAAATATATTATGCTTATCGCTCTCACGCACGACAGTCAACCAACTGCATTCCACCAAGATTCGTTCGCAATCTAGTCCAGTTGCGACCGCAACTAGACCTCGTTTCAAAGGTATCAAGACATAATCTTATTTGTACGCCTAGCAATCACAAATGTATGCTACATTGTTTGAAGCACACTTTTGTCTCAGTCACAAAATGACAGCTCCAATAAGCCCCGTATGGTGAATGCGAGGCTTGTCGATTATTTTGGGGGTTTAGTCGGTCGTTCGTTCCTACGAGCTCTGGGCATTACTGAATCAATTGAACGAAATGAGTTGAAAATACTTTTTCTTTTGACTGAACGATTTGAAAAGATCAGTCAGGAAAAAGAGTCAAGCTTCCCATCACAGAGAGAGAAAAGGATAGAGAAAGATGAGCGATGGGAGGAGAGAGGTGATAGAGAATGTGTGTCAATATCTCAGTATTAGTCTCCTCTCCTCCCCTATCAGAAAGGTGAGTGATGAGACCTAACTCACAGCTCTACTGATAAACCATTTAACTGTGGCCCTAGGGGAGGGAGGGAGAGAGACAGAGCACCATATTGATTACCTTCTCCAGTTGATCATTGCTATCTGATTAAACTGACACACACACACACACACACACACACACACACACACACACACACACACACACACACACACACACACACACACACACACACACACACACAGTTGTGGCCTCTTCTCTTAGTCAATTCAGGTGGAAATGAAATATTGCAGATTAATATATCCATTTAGCACACCCTTGTATCCAGAATGACTTGCAATACAGTGAGTGGATACATTTTTGTATTAGTATATGCAACCCCAGTAGGACTTGAACCAGTAACCCTGCTGCTGCTAACTGAACCATACTGGACCACTACAAGTGATCCATTTAGAATGTTGCATACATTGATAGACTTTTTCCATTGTCTCTCAGAATTCTGTTCCATTCCATAGGTTCTAATGGTCCAGTTCTAGGCCTCCTGAAGCTCTAGAACAGGGTTTCCAGCCACATTAAAATGGAACTGACAGCGATTTACCAACGTGAAAGCTTATTAATATCTGTTCATATATACACCTCCAGGAAGAACATGACATTGCCTTTAACATTTTCTGACAAGCCAGCACTTAGATATGGTCATTTTCACGTTTTCATAAAATTCATAGAATGTTTGGGAATGACGTATAGTAAGGTATTTGTGAACATTCACGGCCATCCTCTGAACCACAGACAGACATGGAGGAAGTCTTGGGGAACATGATGCATTGTGGGTGTAATTCAGCAGTTCTGAAGATGCTGTACGATGACCCACAAATGCACACTCGCACAGAGATACACAGAGATAGAGATAGAGATAGAGAGAGATGGAGAGAGACGGAGGGAGGGGGAGGGAAGGAGAGAGATGGAGAGATGGAGGGAGGGAGAGGGAAGGAGAGAGATGGAGAGATGGAGGGAGGGAGAGGGAAGGAGAGAGATGGAGAGATGGAGGGAGGGAGAGGGAAGGAGAGAGATGGAGAGATATGGAAGGAGGGAGAGGGAAGGAGAGAGATGGAGAGATATGGAAGGAGGGAGAGGGAAGGACATAAATGGAGAGATGGAGGGAGGGAGAGGGAAGGAGGGACAGAAAGAGGTAGAGAGTGTGGGTGTATATAGGATCACATTAAATTAACTTGTTTAAAAAATACCATCCGTGTTAAAAGGTTGTTTGTCCAGGCTGAAGGTTTGGAGATAACCCTCTGAGTCTGTTCTCTCCATGTAGAGAGAACACAAGAGCAGGTATACAGCACAGAAAACATTTCAGTTATATGATGCATTTCAGTCCAGTAGCACAGCAGCTATTTCAGTCTCCAACCTCAGACAGTAACAGCTGTCTACAGAACACAGAACCTGAGAACGTTTAAAAGAATTCACTATAGAAACTGAGAATGTTATACTGACTAACTCAGACCCTGAGAATGGAACAATGGACTTAATATAGACCCTGAGATTGGCACCCAGACTGATATAGAACCTGAGAATGGAACCCAGACTGAAATAGAATCTGAGAATGGAACCTAGGCTGCTATAGAACCTGAGAATGGAACCCAGAATGATATAGAACCTGAGAATGGAACCTGAATGAAATAGTACCTGATAATGTAAGCTAGACTGATATAGAACCTGAGAATGGAACCTAGACTGATATAGAACCTGAGAATGGAACCCAGACTGAAATAGAACCTAAGAATGGAACCTACGCTGATACAGAACCTGAGAATTGAACCCATAATTATATAGAACCTGACAATGGAAACTAGACTGATATAGAACCTGAGAATGGAACCCAGACTGATATAGAACCTGAGAATGGAACCTAGACCGATATATAAACTGAGAATGGAACCTAGACTGATATGGGACCTGAGAATGGAACCTAGACTGATGTAGAACCTGAGAATGGAACCCAGGCTGATACTGAACCTGACAAGGGAACCTTTACTGATATACTGTAGAGCCCAGACTGATTTAGAACCCAGGCTGATATAGAACCTGAGAATGGAACCCAGACTGAAATAGAACATGAGAATGGAACCTAGGGTGATATAGAACCTGAGAATTGAACGTAGACTGATATAGAACATGAGAATGGAACCCAGACTGATAAAGAACCTGAGAATAGAACCTAGGCTGACATAGAAGATGAGAATGGAAGCCAGACTGATATAGAACCTGAGAATGGAACACAGAATGATATAGAACCTGAGAATGGAACCTAAACTGAAATAGAACCTGAGAATGGAACCTAGACGGATATAGAACCTGAGAATGGAACCAAGGGAACCTTTACTGATATACTGTAGAACCCAGACTGATATAGAACCCAGACTGAGAATGGCTACCTGGGTGGCAGGTAGCCTAGTGGTTGGACCTGTAACCGGAGGGTTGCAAGTTCAAATCCCCGAGCTGACAAGGTCAAAATCTGTCATTCTACCCCTGAACAAGGCAGTTAACCCGTGGATGTTAAAATCCACCTATTTTGGACCACCAGGCCGCTGATGTCATGCAGCCTGTCGTTTTTGTGTTTATACTTTTTCATAACGACAACAAGTTTGATGTCGGACGACAATAGAATGTTCAGGATGTCACTATGACAACTGTTTACAGACATGTCGATAGATGTAGTATAAACCAACCTTTAGTCATGAAATCTTTGGTTGTTTAGTACACTACTGTACTCACTCTGATTAGCACATGGTATCACATGTGAATCCTTAGAGAGATGGGTGGGGCTAAGGCTTAAGAGGGTGTGAACGATGCTGATTGGGTGTAGACAAAGAAGAGCTCTCCAGTAGAAACAAAAATATTCAAGGACCCATTTCTCAAAAGTGGGGTTACAAGTTTATCAACTTTCAAAGCACAATTACTTCCCCGTTGTTCCTCAACTGTAGTGTACAATATAACATTTTCTAGCTCGGAGTCTCCACTTTTATCCAATGTAAAAAAACACCATTTCAAAATGTTGCTACATAAGACCGAATCGAGGAGGTCGGTCACATATCGCTTTTCGTCTTTATTGCCTCGCTCTAACCCAGACAGACAGAGCCTCAGCATGGAACCCAGACAGTTCTTAGAACCTGTTAACATTCTGCCTGTCTGACACCAATCAGAAAACAGTACCATCATCTCAGTGTTTCTCCAGACTGCTAAACAGGAAACCAGCTCCATATATGGTCGGCGCGATTGTCTCCAACACATGCTCTCTCTGCTCCGCGTTTCCACAGCAACCAGGTCTCACTCTCACGTGCACACACACACTCCGACTCCCGAACAGCCGACTCTTCTAAAGCAGTTTGATCCAATCATATTGTAGATGATGACTCGCTCCCGCTAACCTCTTCTCTGAACTATGTAAATCAGCAAAACATATCCAGGCTTCACAGAACCTATTCACCTGCTATGTCCATCCAGGCTTCACAGAACCTATTCACCTGCTATGTCCATCCAGGCTTCACAGAACCTATTCACCTGCTATGTCCATCCAGGCTTCACAGAACCTATTCACCTGCTATGTCAATCCAGGCTTCACAGAACCTATTCACCTGCTATGTCCATCCAGGCTTCACAGAACATATTCACCTGCTATGTCCATCCAGGCTTCACAGAACCTATTCACCTGCTATGTCAATCCAGGCTTCACAGAACCTATTCACCTGCTATGTCCATCCAGGCTTCACAGAACCTATTCACCTGCTATGTCAATCCAGGCTTCACAGAACCTATTCACCTGCTATGTCCATCCAGGCTTCACAGAACATATTCACCTGCTATGTCAATCCAGGCTTCACAGAACCTATTCACCTGCTATGTCCATCCAGGCTTCACAGAACCTATTCACCTGCTATGTCCATCTAGGCTTCACAGAACCTATTCACCTGCTATGTCCATCTAGGCTTCACAGAACCTATTCACCTGCTATGTCAATCCAGGCTTCACAGAACCTATTCACCTGCTATGTCCATCCAGGCTTCACAGAACCTATTCACCTGCTATGTCAATCCAGGCTTCACAGAACCTATTCACCTGCTATGTCCATCCAGGCTTCACAGAACCTATTCACCTGCTATGTCAATCCAGGCTTCACAGAACCTATTCACCTGCTATGTCAATCCAGGCTTCACAGAACCTATTCACCTGCTATGTCCATCCAGGCTTCACAGAACATATTCACCTGCTATGTCCATCTAGGCTTCACAGAACCTATTCACCTGCTTTGTCCATCTCTGTGTTTCTCCCCCCTATCTCTCTCTCTCCCCCTACTCTCTGTCTAGCTGTCTCTCTCTCTCCTCCCTACGCTCTGTCTATCTCTCTCTCTCCCCCAACTCTCTCTCTCCCCCACTCTCTTTCTCCCTCTCCCTCCCTCTCTCCTTCCCCCTCTCTCCCTCTCTCTCTCCCCCCTCTCCCTCTCTCTCTCTCTCTCTCTCTCTCTCTCTCTCTCTCTCTCTCTCTCCTTTTCTCTCTTATCACAACAATAGGTTAAACCAATAAGCATTTCAGAGAAAACAGTCACCAAACAGGAAGAGGATATTTACTCCTATTTAGAATTGTATATTTAATATTGGGAATGATGCAATATGTATGATAGCAAAGCAAATACACATGCATTAACACAGATCAGCACGCACATAAACAAACAAATGCACAAACATGTAAAAACACACATGCACGTACGAAAACACACACAGAAACTAATGTCTGAATGGCCAAACCCTATGCCAGGTACAGACTGCTGTAACCAACCCTATGTCAGGTACAGACTGCTGTAACCAACCCTATGTCAGGTACAGACTGCTGTAACCAACCCTATGTCAGGTACAGACTGCTGAAACCAACCCTATGCCAGGTACAGACTGCTGTAACCAACCCTATGCCAGGTACAGACTGCTGTAACCAACCCTATGTCAGGTACAGACTGCTGTAACCAACCCTATGCCAGGTACAGACTGCTGTAATCAACCCTATGTCAGCTACAGACTGCTGTAACCAACCCTATGTCAGGTACAGACTGCTGTAACCAACCCTATGCCAGGTACAGACTGCTGTAATCAACCCTATGTCAGCTACAGACTGCTGTAACCAACCCTATGCCAGGTACAGACTGCTGTAACCAACCCTATGTCAGGTACAGACTGCTGTAACCAACCCTATGCCAGGGACAGACTGCTTTAACCAATCCTATGTCAGGTACAGACTGCTGTAACCAACCCTATGCCAGGTACAGACTGCTGTAACCAACCCTATGTCAGGTACAGACTGCTCTAACCAACCCTATGTCAGGTACAGACTGCTGTAACCAACACTATGTCAGGTACAGACTGCTGTAACCAACCCTATGCCAGGTACAGACTGCTGTAACCAACCCTATGTCAGGTACAGACTGCTGTAACCAACCCTATGCCAGGTACAGACTGCTGTAACCAACCCTATGTCAGGTACAGACTGCTGTAACCAACCCTATGTCAGGTACAGACTGCTGTAACCAACCCTATGTCAGGTACAGACTGCTGTAACCAACCCTATGTCAGGTACAGACTGCTGTAACCAACCCTATGTCAGGTACAGACTGCTGTAACCAACCCTATGTCAGGTACAGACTGCTGTAACCAACCCTATGTCAGGTACAGACTGCTGTAACCAATCCTATGCCAGGTACAGACTGCTGTAACCAACCCTATGTCAGGTACAGACTGCTGTAACCAACCCTATGTCAGGTACAGACTGCTGTAACCAACCCTATGTCAGGTACAGACTGCTGTAACCAACCCTATGCCAGGTACAGACTGCTGTAACCAATCCTATGTCAGGTACAGACTGCTGTAACCAACCCTATGTCAGGTACAGACTGCTGTAACCAATCCTATGCCAGGTACAGACTGCTAGTTTGTGAGAATCTGCAGAATTGAGTCACCAACCCACTCCCTCCCTCCTGTATCCCTCTCCCCCTCCCTCCCCCCCTTCCTCTCTCTCCCCCTCACTCCCTTTCCCCCTCCCTCCCTCCCACCCTCTCCCTCGATCCCTCTCTCATTTCCTCTTTTGCTCTCAATTTAAATTCATGTATGCACTGGCAGACACACACACACACACACACGCGCACACGCACACGCACACGCACACACACACACACACACACACACACACACACACACACACACACACACACACACACACACACACACACACACACACACACACACAGTGGCAGACAGTTCTTCATGCAGTTCTTCATCAGCTGCAGTGTTGACTCAGACACAGAGGAGGAAATCATCATGGCGTCATCTCAAATGGCACCCTTTTCCCTTTGTAGTGCGATACTATTGATGAGGGTCCACAGGGCTCTAGTAAAAAAAGAAAAGAATTGTGCACTACAAAAGAAAATGGGTCATTTGGGATGCAGCTGATCACTTAGCATGAACACTAACACAACCCCACCTGGGTCTGTCAGGGCACCCTCGTAAGAAAAGGACTAAAGCAGTACTATTGGTGCAGTAGTGACTATGTAGAGACTTGGAGAGATTGTGTAGTGAATGTGTAGTTCATGTCCTACTCAAGATACACAAGTAGAGGCGTATAGTGTTCAGTAGGAAAACAGTAGTGTTTCCAGTAGTAATCAGGTAGAGATTTTGAAACAGCTTACACCCAACTGCTTCCTGTTTTTTTCTTCTTCGGTGGTTGCGAAGAGCCGGTGTTGTAAAGCTGTAGTTTTTTTGACTACTTGATGCTGCTAGTAAATAAGTAGTCAAAACACTACAGCCAGACTACACCGGCTTTTCGCGACCACAGAAGAAGACAAAACAGGAAGCAGTTGGTTGTTGTTAGCTAGCTACTGTTTTTGAGAATCCCGGATGTAAATAATTTTTCATCCTTCACCATCCCGTCTTTCATAACTTTCCTTTTTGCTTTATAAATACTTTCATGTCATTGTTAAAGCCATTTATTTAACTTTTTACCACATCAAACAAACTGCTAGCCAAAACAGTCTTAGCCGTTAGCCATTGTCATAGATACGTACTGAGCGTAGCCTGCTAGTCCCATTGAAATGTAGCTATATAGCATCTGTTTTCGTCATCCTAGCTAATAAGTACGTGTGTTCGTATGCAAATGTACGGTATGTTCATGTTGGTATACCTACCCATTCTACTTACCTCTTTTGACCTGTTGCCAAGGAGACCCTCGACATAAGAAGACTGGAGGTCATTGCTGGTAAGATGAATATTGTTTATGGAATGTTTTCCTGTGTTGTCTCAGTTGATCTCTGTTAGCGGCGGATGATTGATAATGGCTTATAATTGACTGTGTTTTGTACTTGCATTTATTTTCTAAAAGGTTACGTGACGGAGACATGTGGCGGCAACACAAAAAGAGGATCAAATGGTTTAACAAAAGAGTGTAAATATGTAATTTAATATGTAATTAATAAAAAATAAAGCATATTTTTGTATAAGCATATTATTTGATTATTTATTTGATTATTAAGCAATAAGGCACGGGGGGTATATGGCCAATATACCACGGCTAAGGGAGGTTCTTATGCACGATGCATCGCGGAGTGCCTGGACGCAGCCCTTAATAAGTCATAGGCAGTAACGGACAGTTAGATTACCATCATGGGACTTTTATTCACTGTTTTATTTTGTGTTACAGCATTCAACCCAAATAATTGAAACTGAAATTTGAAAACAGTGCTAATTTTTTTATAACCGAACCGAAACCGAACCGAACTCAAATCAAAAGGCACTAATGACTCAGCACTGCTAGTAATTCAACAGTGAACATGTAGGAATTGTGTCGATTTTAAGTAGTAGATACCCAAAAGCTCAGTAGTTGGGTTCCCGAGTGGCGCAGCGGTCTAAGACACTGCATCTCAGTGCTAGAGGTGTCACTACAGACCCTGGTTCCATTCCAGGATGTATCACAGTGGTCAAAGACACTGCATCTCAGTGCTAGAGGTGTCACTACAGACCCTGGTTCCATTCCAGGATGTATCACAGTGGTCTAAGACACTGCATCTCAGTGCTAGAGGTGTCACTACAGACCCTGGTTCCATTCCAGGCTGTATCACAGTGGTCTAAGACACTGCATCTCAGTGCTAGAGGTGTCACTACAGACCCTGGTTCCATTCCAGGATGTATCACAGTGGTCTAAGACACTGCATCTCAGTGCTAGAGGTGTCACTACAGACCCTGGTTCCATTCCAGGCTGTATCACAACTGCCTGTGATTGGGAGTCCCATAAGGTGCCTCACAATTGGCTAAGTGCCGTCTGGGTTTGTCTGGTGTAGGCTGTCATTGTAAATAAGAATTTGTTCTGAACTGACTTGCCTGGTTAAATACATATTAAAAAACACAGTAGTCAATAAGGGAGAATGATGTAGTGATTTGAACTCTAAGCCTAAAATAGCCTTTTTCCTTGTGGGGACTAGCAAAATGTATGTGTGTATTTGTCTTTGTGAGAAATCCTCATAGTGACAAGCACACACCTACAGGCATACACACACCTACAGGCATACACACACCTACAGGATTCAGGCACACATAAACACACAAATACTCAAACACACATTCATAAACAAACACATTCATAAACAATCTCACTCATCCACACTAACACACGCTATCTAGCCTAAAGCACCTGGCCCCAGAGTTCAGAACATGTCAAGGTTCATCTAGGTTCAGTTTGACAGAAAGAATCCGCTGTGTCCGCTGACTTGATAAAGTTACGTGTGTGTGTGTGTGTGTGTTAGTGTGTGTGTGTGTGCGTGTGTGCGCGCGCGTGCGTGTGTGTGTGTGTGTGTGTGTGCGCGCTGGCGTTTCTGTGTGTGTTGCAGTCTTACCGGAGCCTGTGGGGGACTTTCTGCGTTTGGACAGGCCCACGGAGCGAGGAGAGCCACGGTTGGTCAGAGGGGCGGACATTTTACCATAGGCCACTGACTTCATCAAACGACACTCTGAAACAGCAGAAGATAAAAAGATGATTAAGACACTGTTTTAGTTACGCTTAGGAGCCTTGCTCAAGGGCACAACGGCAGTAGGTGGCACCTGCTTCCATCCAACTGCTAGCTAACACAGTTCTTCTTCTAATGCTCTTAAGGATTAGCCCCTTTAATCAATTTTCGCCTAAAATGACATCCCCAAATCTAACTGCCTGTAGCTCAGGCCCTGAAGCAAGGATATGCATATTCTTGGTACCATTTGAAAGGAAACACTTTGAAGTTGATGGAAATGTGAAAGGAATGTAGGATAATATAACACATTAGATCTGGTAAAAGATAATAAAACGAAGAAAAAAACAACTCTAACAACTCTCTGGTCCCTGGTCTGCCTCTAACAACTCTCTGGTCCCTGGTCTGCCTCTAACAACTCTCTGGTCCCTGGTCTGCCCCTAACAACTCTCTGGTCCCTGGTCTGCCTCTAACAACTCTCTGGTCCCTGGTCTGCCTCTAACAACTCTCTGGTCCCTGGTCTGCCTCTCTAACAACTCTCTGGTCCCTGGTCTGCCCCTAACAACTCTCTGGTCCCTGGTCTGTCTCTCTAACAACTCTCTGGTCCCTGGTCTGCCTCTAACAACTCTCTGGTCCCTGGTCTGCCTCTAACAACTCTCTGGTCCCTGGTCTGCCTCTCTAACAACTCTCTGGTCCCTGGTCTGCCCCTAACAACTCTCTGGTCCCTGGTCTGTCTCTCTAACAACTCTCTGGTCCCTGGTCTGCCTCTAACAACTCTCTGGTCCCTGGTCTGCCTCTAACAACTCTCTGGTCCTTGGTCTGCCCCTAACAACTCACTGGTCCCTGGTCTGTCTCTCTAACAACTTTCTGGTCCCTGGTCTGTCTCTCTAACAACTCTCTGGTCCCTGGTCTGTTTTCGTGCAATTCTATACATTTTACCATGTCTAATATGCATTCATGTGAATTTCTGAGTGACTCAAACATTACAACAAACTCTATGGGCAAAAAAATGTAGCTACAAAATGTTAGCCGACGGGCTAGTTGATCTGGACATTTCTGACAAGTTATAAATAGCTCTCTAAGGTCTGCAATGACTGACATGATGAGGAAAACTGATGACGCACAAGCCAACAGTTTGTGAACCACTGCTGTAGGATAAGGAGAGCGACCTTTCCTTCTTTTCAAGTTCCTGAAACACACTATTTATTCTTCCTACAGTATGTACATGAGGTCGGGGTGAGTGCCTATCTCGACCCCCCACAATTATGACATTAGAGTGTGTGTGTGTGTGTGTGTATGTGATTAATTGACATTAGAGAGTGTGTGTGTGTGTGTGTTTGTGCATGCGTGTGTGCGTCTGCATGTGTGTGTGTGTGTGGAGGACAGGATGGCTTTGACTTCAACCGTCTGACCCTCCATTAACGCCTCAAATAGTTACAGTCTCAGCCCGCAACCGGTCGCCCAGTCACTCAAATAGTTACAGTCTCAGCCCGCAACCAGTCGCCCAGTTTGACTCAGTTCTTCTGCCCCGTCGATGCAATCTTGGCTCTGAGAGACTGGCCTTGGGCAGACTTCATCTGTTCCAGTCTGTTCCAGTCGCCCCTTTGTTAAGACAGATTACATTCGTTTATAAGAAACCAAGACTTCACGTGGCTCTGACTGAGGAGAAAAATAACTCTGATTAACTTAGACCCTCCTGTTGTTTAATACCATCCCTCCTTCTCTCTCTCTATCTGTCCATCTCTGTCATCTGTTCCTCTCACCCCCTGTACTTCATTTACCCCCCCTCCCTTTCTATCTCACGTCCTGTCCATCTCTCTAGTCTCTTTCCTTCCTTAGAAACTGAGAGGAAACAGGGCAGGAAATAAAGCTATGCTGTGAAGATTGGAAGGAGGTGTGGACGCGAGAGACTGGTGGGACGAGTGTGTGTGTGTGTGTGTGTGTGTGTGTGTGTGTGTGTGTGTGTGTGTGTGTGTGTGTGTGTGTGTGTGTGTGTGTGTGTGTGTGTGTGTGTGTGTGTGTGTGTGTGTGTGTGTGTGTGTGTGTGTGTGCGTGTGTGTGTGTGCTTGTGTATTCATGTGAGAGATGAGGGGTTGGCAGAATGTTCTGTTCTGCAGTTGGACACAGAGGAGAGCTGGGGAGCTACAACATGCACCTCTACAGGCCCCTCTACAGGCCCCTCTACAGGCCCCTCTACAGGCACCTCTACAGGCCCCTCTACAGGCACCTCTACAGGCCCCTCTACAGGCCCCTCTACAGGCACCTCTACAGGCCCCTCTACAGGCCCCTCTACAGGCCCCTCTACAGGCACCTCTACAGGCCCCTCTACAGGCCCCTCTACAGTCACCTCTGCAGGCACCTCTGCAGGCACCTCTGCAGGCCCCTCTGCAGGCCCCTCTGCAGGCACCTCTACAAGCACCTCTACAAGCACCTCTACAGGCACCTCTGAATTGAAATATTAAACTGAAATACAAAAGAGATCTGAGCAAGATGGTGTACTGTACTTTTCAAATACCACAGACACACACACATAAACATAAACAGTGTACTACTTAAAATAATTGTGTATAGGAGGACGACATTTGAAAAGCACAGAGGGTGTTACACACTGAACAACATAACAATGACACACACAAGGAGAGGAGAGGAGAGGCCGCCAGGCTACGAGATGGATCAAGAGGGATGTCAGCTAGTGTCACATCAGAACTCCCCTCTGAGAAAGATAGAGAGAGAGAGAGAAACAGAGAGAGAGAGAGAGAGAGAGAGAGAGACACAGAGAGAGAGACACACAGAAAGAGAGAGACACAGAGAGAGAGAGAGAGAGAGAGAGAGAGAGAGAGAGAGAGAGAGAGAGAGAGACAGACAGAAACATAGAGAGTGAAAGAGAGAGCAAGAGAGATACCCCACAGACACAAACACACCCCACAGAGCCCCAGGACAGCAACACAATTAGACCCAAACAAATCAAGAGAAAACAACAAGATAATTACTTGACACATTGGAAAGAATTACCAAAACTAGAATGCTATTTGGCCCTAAACAGAGAGTACACAGTGGCAGAATACCTGACCACTGTGACTGTTCCAAAATTAAGGAAATCTTTGACTATGTACAGACTAGGTAGCCTTGCTGTTGAGAATGGCCGTCGAAGGATAAAAGAATGGCAGGTGAGTGAGAGAAAATGAGAAGAAGAGAGAGGGGGATGAAGATATAAAGAGATGAGTAGACACAGATCAGAGGCTACTGTTCAGCCTGATGCTAGGGAACTCTCTTTGTATGGTTCGTTGCATGTGGGACGATGTTTAGTGGGGCACTCATGAGGGAGAGTGTCAGAAGGGCCTGGGGGAGGGTAGTTAATGGAACACACCACAGTCTGCTGTTCACAGGGGAAGGGAGAGAAGAGGAGAGGGAGGGAGGGAGGGAAATTGATGTTGTGTAACACACCAATGTGGTGGTCCTTTTGAAAATGGATGAGGGGAGAGAAGGATAGAAAGAAAAAACGTAGTAAGAGAATCAGGAGAACATCAGGTCAGGAGAATGTCAGGTCGGGAGAACGTCAAGTCAGGAGAACGTCAGGTCAGGAGAATGTCAGGTCAGGAGAATGTCAGGTCAGGAGAAAGTCAGGAGAACGTCAGGTCAGGAGAAAGTCAGGTCAGGAGAAAGTCAGGTCAGGAGAATGTCAGGTCAGGAGAAAGTCAGGAGAACGTCAGGTCAGGAGAAAGTCAGGAGAACGTCAGGTCAGGAGAAAGTCAGGTCAGGAGAAAGTCAGGAGAACGTCAGGTCAGGAGAACGTCAGGTCAGGAGAATGTCAGGTCAGGAGAACGTCAGGTCAGGAGAAAGTCAGGAGAACGTCAGGTCAGGAGAAAGTCAGGTCAGGAGAACGTCAGGTCAGGAGAAAGTCAGGAGAATGTCAGGTCAGGAGAACGTCAGGTCAGGAGAACGTCAGGTCAGGAGAAAGTCAGGAGAACGTCAGGTCAGGAGAATGTCAGGTCAGGAGAACGTCAGGTCAGGAGAATGTCAGGTCAGGAGAATGTCAGGTCAGGAGAAAGTCAGGTCAGGAGAACGTCAGGTCAGGAGAATGTCAGGTCAGGAGAAAGTCAGGAGAACGTCAGGTCAGGAGAAAGTCAGGAGAACGTCAGGTCAGGAGAACGTCAGGTCAGGAGAACGTCAAGTCAGGAGAATGTCAGGTCAGGAGAAAGTCAGGAGAACGTCAGGTCAGGAGAACGTCAGGTCAGGAGAACGTCAAGTCAGGAGAATGCTTTGCTGTACCGCAGCGTCTGAGTCCACAGAGAATAAGCTGAGTGCAGATGTGTAACATCTATGTTGTCACCATTACTACAGAGAACATGGCTTGTTTCTAGCAGTTAAACCGATACGACCCAACTTTCTTTTTAGGATTGACATGCCGCATTTAGCACATAAACCACCACAAACTGAGCCGTTCTACTGTAACGGCTCCCGGGTAGTTTGTGTGACTGACCCGTGTTGTATCGAGGGGCCTGCTGACCTAAGGTGCTTTCACTTGGCAGCTTTATCAGTGTCGGCGACGGTAGCTAGTAACTAGGCACATTTTGTTTCCCTCCCAGGATTATATTTCAAGTAGGATAGCAGCCTACACAAGGAATAACTAATATTGTTAGCTATCTAGATGTCACTGTTACAATCTACTCAATGGGGAGGACAGGAACGCCAAACACATCCGGACACAGTGTCCTCGGCCTTTAAAACCCTGTGTGATTCGGTTCACTTGGCTGAGGCTCTCAGTTGCTCGACGTGCGTCATCGTTTTGCAGGCCAGGAGTGTCCGTATAGCCTCTCCCAGCTAACCGCGTGTTCAATTGGGCGACAGGTAGCCTAGTGGTTAGAGCGTTGGGCCAGTAACTGAAAGGTTGCTGGATCGAATCCCCGAGCTGACAAGGTAGAAATCTGTTGTTCTGCCCCTGTTCCTCGGTAGGCTGTCATTTTAAATAAGAATTTGTTTTTAACTGACTTGCCTAGTTAAAATTAAAACAGCACCGTTACAGTATTAACTACACCTGTTCACTGCACCAGTAGCAGGCACACATTTGGTGGCACAACTAGAAAGGATAGTGTTGTGAGCAATATTCTCTCTGAGCTGCATGCACACGTGAGCACGCACCTCCAGGACCGCCACGCAGAACAGATGCCAGGCTGTGCAGAGACACAACAGGTTTCACTGAGTTCGCTCCATTAGTTTGCACTATGTAGATGACAGTTGTTTTTCTGTGATCGAAACTAAACATCATATTATGCCCTTTTGAACGCAACAAACCAAAACAAATCCAACTTTGTCTGTGATTTTGTTGATATTCTTTGCGAGTTATCAGCCCAGTTATAGGTGAGTATAGGTCAGTAATGGAGGCTACATTTCAAGCTGTCTTTGAAAAGCCGGTAAAAAGCTTATGTCTTAATCAAAGGGGCAGTGTTGTTTTTTTGAGACAGGTTTGCATATAAGCCAAACAAATATATATATATATTTATTTAACCAGGCAAGTCAGTCAAAAACATATTCTTATTTTACGATGACGGCCTACCCCGGCCAAACCCTCCCCGAACCGCGACGACGCTGGGCCAATTGTGCGGCGCTCTATGGAACGAACCAGTGTCTGTAGTGACTCCTCTAGCACTGAGATGCAGTGCCTTAGACCGCAGCGCCACTCAGGAGCCTAATAAGCAGAGGGGTAGCCTACATTGTGTTCGCTCGATTGGTTTTGTTGGTAGGCCTACATTATGCTCCAATAGCCAAAAAAGCCTATTGGTTACTGTCTAAAACTGTAAGGGTACAGCCTATTGGTTACTGTCTAAAACTGTAAGGGTACAGCCTATTGGTTACTGTCTAAAACTGTAAAGGTACAGCCTATTGGTTACTGTCTAAAACTGTAAGGGTACAGCCTATTGGCTACTGTCTAAAACTGTAAGGGTACAGCCTATTGGCTACTGTCTAAAACTGTAAGGGTACAGCCTATTGGCTACTGTCTAAAATTGTAAGGGTACAGCCTATTGGTTACTGTCTAAAACTGTAAGGGTACAGCCTATTGGTTACTGTCTAAAACTGTAAGGGTACAGCCTATTGGCTACTGTCTAAAACTGTAAGGGTACAGCCTATTGGCTACTGTCTAAAACTGTGAAGGTACAGCCTATTGGCTACTGTCTAAAACTGTAAAGGTACAGCGTTTCTGCTCACAAGACCAAAAATGTGCTCAGTGCTTATTTGTATTTGGTCAATGCCTCAACTGAATTCATAAAACTGTATTGGATATATGCTGTAGGTTCCAATCACCGCACGATGATGGGATGACAAGGTGGCCCAGAGGAAGCCAGCTGTTCTCAAACCCTACCTTGCCCCATTCTTCCAAGAGCACACTGAGGTTGAACGAAGACCTCTAGGGAGGTAAGTACTGTTACACAACACTCAGCTTGATATGTCCCTCGTCCCGTGTCTTTTTTTTTAACCCACAGAGTAACAGCCCTGGTGCTCTCCGTCTCTCATTCTGTTCTTTCTTTTTATTTTCTTGTCCCCGGGGTGAGAAGAGCTGACCAATCAGAACTGATGAGGTTTGTTACGGAGCCCGATGAGGAAACACCTGATGCTGCTCTGCCTTCTCTCTCCTGGATGCTCTCCTGCCCAAACTGTCCCGTTGTGTTTCATCGCCTCTGAACCCCCTTACTCTGAACAGAGTCGCCCCTGATCATAGATCTAGGATTGTACCAAATCCCAATTTTAACTCCATCTCCCTCTCTCGTGTTGTCTCTCTCTCCCCCACACCCCACACACACAGGCACACAATATAGTTTTTAAATTAGTGTTGTAATGATGCTCTTTTTTTTTGGTTACATATGTCGTTAACTATTGTTACTTCTATTGTCAATTATTTTGTTAATATTGTTTAACGATTTGAATAAATCTATTCTTTCCACACCGTCGATAACCACCAAGCCTTGGTATGAAATAGAGCGCTGTCATGCTGTGATCTCATATCTCCACATTGTTTTGTGAACAGGCGTGAGGGCAGTGGATGTGGATTGATGTAGTTTACAATGGAAGTTTCCTGCTGCGGTATATCTCACAGTTCTGTGCTCAGATCTTTTGCCGCCAGTTGCTCTCTGTGTATGCATTATCCCATAAGGGGTCTGAAAACCGCTGCTCTAATATATGTTTTACGGTACGGATAATGCTGTAAGTTTACAGGGAAAAGTTTTACAGTCAAAGAAAGAGACAGGGGCTCTCTCTCTCTTACACACACACACACACACACACACACACACACACACACACACACACACACACACACACACACACACACACACACACACACACACACACACAGGAAGTGAGGTATCTCACCATTCTCCTCCAGCAGGAAGTCGTCTTGGTAACGGTATTTCTCCGGTCCACACGCCAAGAAGATGTCCTCGTCGCCGAAGAAGTCCTGGAGACATGTCACCTGGCGGAACACAGAGACAGGAGGGTCAGAGGTCACACACACACACACAGCAGCGCAGCCACATGGAGAGGATCATGCATTGACATTTACATATGAATCATTCAGCAGAATGATTCATCCAGAGCAAAGTCAAAGCTGGAAAGGAAGGGGGGGGTATTTAAGATACTCTTTGAAGAGGTGGGGTTTCAGGTGCTTCCAGAATATTGGCAGGGACTCTTCAGGGGGAAGCTGTTTCCACCATTGGGGTGCCAGGACAGAGAAGAGTCTGAACTTGGCTGAGCAGGAGCTGCCCTCCTGTAGGGGTGGGGTGGGAGGGCCAAGAGACCAGAGGTGGCAGAGCGGGAATGCTCGGGTTGGGATGTAGGGTTTGATCAGAACCTGAAGGTAGGTGGGGACAGTACCTCTTGCTGTTCCGTAGGTAAGCGCCATGGTCTTGTAGTGGATGCAAGCTTTGACTGGAAGCCAGTGGAGTGTGCGGAGGAGTGGGGTGACATGGGAGAACATGGGAAGGTTGAAAACAAGGCGGGCTGCATCATTCTGGATAAGTTGCAGGGGTTTGATGGCACAAGCAGGGAGCCCAGCCAACAGCGAGTTGCAGTAGTCCAGACGAGAGATGACAAGTGCCTGGATTAGGCCCAGTGCAGCTTCCTGTGTGAGGTAGGGTTGTACTCTACGGCTGTCGTAGAGCATGAACTTGCAGGAACGAGTCACTGCTTTGACGTTTGCAGAGAACGACAGGGTGTTGTCCAGGGTCACGTCAAGGTTCTTTGCACTCTGGGAGGGCGACACTGTGGAGTTGTTGTGACAGAGAGGTCTTTTTAGCGGGCAGGCCTTCCCGGGGAGGAAGAGAAGCTCCATCTTGTCGAGTGTGTGTGTGTGTGTGTGTGTGTGTGTGTGTGTGTGTGTGTGTGTGTGTGTGTGTGTGTGTGTGTGTGTGTGTGTGTGTGTGTGTGTGTGTGTGTGTGTGTGTGTGTGTGTGTGTGTGTGTGTGTGCGTGTGTTGTCAGCCATTTGTAATGATACTACTAAAATAATCAAAAATCTCACCCTGCTCAGCATGGAATCAATGTCGAATGATAACGGAACACCTACAGACTTATCCTGATGATGTCAACATCAGTTCCCTCTAACTACAACACATACAGACCAATCTTAATTAACAGTACAACACATACAGACCAATCTTAATTAACAGTACAACACATACAGACCAATCTTAATTAACAGTACAACACATACAGACCAATCTTAATTAACAGTACAACACATACAGACCTATCTTAATTAACAGTACAACACATACAGACCTATCTTAATTAACAGTACAACACATACAGACCTATCTTAATTAACAGTACAACACATACAGACCTATCTTAATTAACAGTACAACACATACAGACCAATCTTAATTAACAGTACAACACATACAGACCAATCTTAATTAACAGTACAACACATACAGACCAATCTTTATGATGGCAGCCATTCCTAATGATAGTAATAATGTGTAATGATCTCAAATCTCATTCATGGACAGGACTAATGATATGGAACACCTATAGGCCTATCCTAATGGTTTCAACATCAGCTCTCTATCCGTTTCTAATGATCTGTTTAGCGTGTACAGGACACGTCTAATGAAATGGAACACCTAAAGGCCTATTCTGATTAGGTAACACTATCCCCTCCGGAAACATATACTTCTCCCTGTGGCAGAGATTCCGGTTTCGATTCCTGCATGAGCCCAACGCATGTTCTCCATAAAATAAAATAAAAAACACACAAATCCCGTTAGAAATCTTTGTTTAAAATGTTTATGAGTTTTCCGCACACAATTAATGGCATAGAATCCATTCTGATTCCATTGTCAGCTAATCACTAACTGTGTTTGTTACCGTGTGGGAGGTGGAAATGTACTGTAAATACCAATTGGATGCATTCATGTGATTTGAACTAGGTGAGAAATGAAGATTGGTTAATGGCCAACATGCTGTGTCAACCATGAACTAAAAGTACAGCTATCACGCTTGTAAACAAATTATAGAGTTTAAAAAAAAAAACATTAATATGAAAATGGCTGTGTTAACTAGTGACAAACCTTCACTTGGCTGCGTTGCCACGGAGCAAATTAAAACAAGGGGTGGTACTACTGTTTTTGCACTTTCCCCTTTTTTACCAGCAAATTGCACTTATTTGTTGAGCTAGTCTGCATCAAAAAATAATATATATATATATATATATACAACCATTTTATACATGGTCAAATTGCGTGATATGGTTAGAACTACGCTCGCCCCGGTCGCCCCAATATGAATGGTTTTGACCACTGACGTTTTAGGCGAGTTCGTTTTGCGTGGCCCGGTTATGCACGTTTGCTCATTTTTCAATTGACCCTAAAGAGAAATCTACCCCCACCGGGCCATGCAAAACGAACTCGCTCATTGCTTCAATACACGCTCCAAACCGTTCAATAGTTAAGTCTATCCATATTACCAGAGCTTATATTATTTATATTTTTTTTAATAGCGGATTCGTGGCCGCAATTGACATAATGTATTGATATATAGAGCCAGCTAGTTTACTGAAATGATAACAGAGAATATAGCCAGCTATTTGATCATGTCCGTGTGCATGTCAGTCATGATTTCACTGGAATTGTCAAACGAAAAAAAAGCCAGACAAACGTCAACCCTGAACACGTCAACAGCTCGTATAGACACGGTTTAGCTAAGACATCTCTTGACAGGTAGTCTTTCTGAAATAATGATTTTCACCTGCCATGCAGTATGCCTTTCTTAACTTGAAATGGTGCTCACATCCCTTTCATTCGCTGGCTAAGGTTAGCATGCTAGCAAGCTAGTTAGACTGACAGCTGTCAGTCAGCGCACTACAGTACTTGTTATTTCTCCACTCCAAGTGGACATCACCACGATGTTCCCAGACCCCCCAATTCCTTAATATGTATTAGCAGCCTGCATCAGTCTTCGAGCTGGAACCTAAATGAGAATATCCTCTCTAGGACAGGAATTAGGTGCGACAACTTCCTCTGGGGTGGCCTTTAAGGCCACAGGGTTTAGGGTAGGGACGTCCCTCGGAGCCCGGATTGCACTGACCGTGCCAGAGGCGCAGTTGTGACTCTCGTAAAGGGGTAATGTGATGGCCTTGTGACTGTTCAGTAATCGCAGCACAGGGTGCATTGGCCAATTCAATGAAAACGTCGGCTTCGGTATGCTGATATATAGCGGGTACTACCTGTTTGCTGAAATGGGTGCAAGAGGGACATTTATAACGTGTCTCGAGCACTTTAACGAGGTGCTGAAAACCCCTTATTCTCGACCACCGAGAATGGTCGGAAAGCCGATATAAAACAAAGACAAAAAATTATAAACATAGCCTACGTATCGCTCTTGTCATTTATTTGGCCTGGTCAAAATCAGCTGCCAAGGGCTGCTTGAATGCAGAGGGGAGAGTTGACGGTGTGTTGTTGTATCTTTTTGTATTTCTGTCTTGCTACGGTATTCTGGGGTGATGCCTGCGTAAATGTGTCGACATGTGTGAGGTGTTGGCAGCTGCATAGGTTATTCTCGCTGAGCGCGGCGACATATGTTAACGTTTTATCCCACAACTCTCTGCACATCGCCGTTGTAATAATCTACTGGGAAACCAAAATGTTCCCAAAGTGGAGATTTTAAATGACGACGGAGGATCCTCCGGGTTTATCGACCCACCACTCGTCGTCATACGGGACTAGTTTCTGGCAGCGCTTCACTAAAGGACAGTTTGAAACACCCCAGTTAGAAGTTGTTTTATAACGTGCGTATAGACTCTAGTTGTTTTAACCCGAATAGCCTGAAATTGTTTTTCTTTCAGCACAGATTTACTCAAGATGCATACAACGCAGTGTAGGCTATAGGCCTAGTGTTTATTTTATTTATATATATATATATATATATATATATATATATATATATATATATATATATATATATATATATATATATATATATATTAATGTATTAATTCAGAGCGAACTGAACAAGGTCCCGTACCGAACAGTTCGGCACGAATATGTGTACCGTTACACCCCTAATATAAAGAATGATGGGAAATTGCTTTGGAGTACTTTCAATTAAATTATGGGCAGAAAGACTAGTTCAACTCCATCTTCCACTGAATGAGAAGGCTCATTTATCCAAAAACCTTTTGATTTTGCCAATTACTTTAATGACCGTTTCATTGGCAAAGTGGGAAAACTCAGACATGAAATGCCAACAACAAACTGTGTGTGAGCCATCATATTCATGCATAAACGACCTTAATAATGAAGGGAAAGCGTTGCCATTTTACATTCTGTAAAGTTCATGTGGGTGAGGGGGGGGGGAAATGATTGTCTTCCATCAACAATGAGAAACCACCTGGTATTGACAACTTAGATGGAAAGCTACTGAGGCATCCTGAACACTTTTGCCACTCCTGTTTGACATATCTTAATCTGAGCCTAGAGAAAAGTATTTTTCCTCAGACCTGGAGGGAAGCTAAAGTCATTCCGCTACCCAAGAGTGGTAAAGCGGCTTTTACTGGTTCTAAGAGCCGACTAATCAGCTTCCTGCCGACTCTTAGCAAACCTTTGGAAAATATTGTGTTTGACCAGATACAATGCTATTTCTCTGTAAACAAATGAACAACAGACTTTCAGCATGCTTATAGAGAAGGTACCACACTGACACAAATGACTGATGATTCATTGAAAGAAATTGCAAAGAATATTGTGGGAGCTGGACTGTTAGATTTCAATGCAGCCTTTTATATTATTGACCATAACCTGTTGTTGAGAAAATGTACTGTGTGCTATGGCTTTTCAACCTCTGCCATATCGAGGATTCAGAGCTATCTATCTAATAGAACTCAGAGGGTTTTCTTTAATGGAAGCTTCTCTAATGTTAAACATGTAGGGTGTTGTGTACCGCAGGGCAGCTCTCTCTTCTGTTTTTACTAATGACCTGCCACTAATATTACACAAAGCCTGTGTGCCTATGTATGCTGATGATTCAACATTATACATGTCAGCAACCTCAGCTAATGATATCACTGCAATCCTAAACAAAGAGTTGCAGTCAGTTTTAGAATGGGTGGCCAGTAATAAACTGGTCCTGAACATCTCTAAAACTAAGAGCATTGTAATTGGTACAAATCATTCCCTAAATTCTAGACCTCAGCTTAATCTGATCGTGAATAATGTGGCTGTTGAGCAAGTTGAGGAGACTAAATTATTTGGTGTTACCCTGGATTGTAAACTGTCATGGTCACAACATAGAGATTCAATGGTTGTAAAGATGAGGAGAGGTCTGTCATTAATAAAGAGATGCTCATCTTTTTTGACACCACACTCCACAAAGCAAGTCCTGCAGGCTTTAGTTTGGTCTTATCGTGTGGTCCAGTGCTGCAAAGAAACACCTAGTTAAGCTGCAGCTGGCACAGAACAGAGCGGCACATCTTGCTCTTCGCTGTTATCAGAGGGCTGATATAAATACTATGCATGCCAGTCTGTCTTGGCTAAAAGTAAAGGAGAGACTGACTGCGTCACTTCTTGTTTTAAGACTGAACCAAATTATAAATGCAACATGCAATGATTTCAAAGATTTTGCGGAGTTACATTTCAAATAAGGAAATCAGTCAATTGCAATAAATGAATTAGGCCCTAATCTATGGATTTCAAATGACTGGGCAGGGGTGCAGCCAGTCACACCCACTGGGGAGCCAGGCCCAATCAATCAGAATTCGTTTTTTCCCCACAAAAGGGCTTTATTACAGACAGAAATACTCATTTTTGTGCATATGGGTAACTTTATTTCAGCTCATGAAACATGGGACTAACACTTTACATGTTGCGTTCCAATTTTTGTTCAGTATATAAGAAACATGAATGTGTTCATATTTCAAATCATTTGCAGAGTCAACTTACACACAGCACTTACCCCACCAGGCAGGCCACCAGACATGCCACCAGGGGTCTTTTCACAGTCCCCGAAACAAGAACGAATTCAAGGAAACTTACAGTTTTATACAGAGCCACGAGTGCATGGAACTCCTATCCATCTCATATTGGGCAAGTGAAAGCAAAGAAAAGAACAATCAATATATATATCATGGTGACTTTCCCCCATGTGACCTACTATTTGACCTAAATATTTTGTGTGTATGTACTGATAGATGCTACTGACTATAAATGTAATATATGAATATAAATGTATATATGAATATGAATGTAATATATGAATATGCATGTAATATATGAATATACATGTAATATATAAATGCAAATGTAATATATTAATATAAATGTAATATATGAATGTAATATATGAATATGCATGTAATAGATGAATTTGAATGTAATATATGAATATGCATGTCATATATAAATGCAAATGTGATATATGAATATAAATGTAATATATGAATATATATGTAATATATGAATATACATGCAGTAGTAGGTCTCTGTGTTTTGTTTTCTCAGTATTGAGTCAGAACCTTTTGTCCTTGAGCTGTTCTTGTCAATGAATGTTTCTGTATTATGTCATGTTTCATGACCCCGGGAAGAGTAGCTGCTGCATTAGCAACACAACACCATACAAACAGCCAAGAGGGTGTGTACGTGTGTGTGTCCTACTTTGCCCCTCATTGGTGCCAAACGAGCGAACGGGGAGAGAACATGAGTTTTAGTCCTGAACCGGAAACTGAGAAATCAACTCATAGCAAAGTCTTATGTAACTGTTAATTCACATCGGGACTGTGTGTGTGTGTGTGTGTGTGTTAGAGAGGATAATGTTCGGGTTTCATAACAGTGTGTAATGACTGTCTCTGATAGCCTGTATCAGTAGATTAGTTCACAGACACATTTGGATGTTAGAATGAAGTTATTGATTAGCTTTCAGGCTTTTATTGATCACCAGGCGGATCCATCAAATCCCTTGTGAAACCAAACTGATCATTGCGATCAGTGAAACAGTGTGTGAGATCTGTCTGGTTTAACGATGCTACCAAACTCTGATTGATCCAATGGAAATTATTTTTTATCAGATAATGGGCAATTCCACTACAGTAACAGAACTTCTTTACCTTATGGTGTATGTCAAACCAAAAACATTGATTTCAAAGAGTAACAAACCGTACAACCCTATGCACAAGGACTATTTTAAACTATTTAGGCTAACATTTTTACAAAAAAAAAAAACATTTTACTGGAAGAACTGTGCAGATGCAACGTTTGGTAACATAATTACGGTGAAATCTCCCTCCGATTTT
Source organism: Brachymystax lenok tsinlingensis (assembly GCA_030435695.1). Classification (NCBI taxonomy): domain Eukaryota; kingdom Metazoa; phylum Chordata; class Actinopteri; order Salmoniformes; family Salmonidae; genus Brachymystax; species Brachymystax lenok. Next base: position 6,921,700 of record CM059787.1, on the reverse strand, counting down.
AATGCGACCATGCTTTCCTATAACTCAGTTAAACATCTGCTCAGAATGAAGATTCAAAAGACGTCTGCAGTAAGAATGGGGTGTCAGCTATGACATCACACCTTGACTTTGAAAACATCTATTTTGGTTATTGAACTACAGTAAGTGAAGTGGATTTACACCTGGCAATAGAATTGAGGTAACAGAATTTCATCAGAGTTCAGTACAGTACAGTAGAGTTCGATACAGTAGAGTTCAGTACAGTACAGTAGAGTTCAGCACAGTAGAGTTCAGTAAGTTCAGTACAGTAGAGTTCAGTACAGTAGAGTAGAGTTCAGTACAGTAGAGTACAGTTCAGTACAGTAGAATTCAGAACAGTAGAGTAGAGTTCAGTACAGTAGAATTCAGAACAGTAGAGTTCATAACAGTAGAGTAGAGTTCAGTACAGTAGAATTCAGAACAGTAGAGTAAAGTTCAGTACAGTAGAATTCAGAACAGTAGAGTTCATAACAGTAGAGTAGAGTTCAGTACAGTAGAATTCAGAACAGTAGAGTAGAGTTCAGTACAGTAGAGTTCAGAACAGTAGAGTTCATAACAGTAGAGTAGAGTTCAGTACAGTAGAGTTCAGAACAGTAGAGTAGAGTTCAGTACAGTAGAGTTCAGTTCAGAACAGTATAGTTCAGTTCAGTACAGTAGAGTTCAGTACAGTAGAGTTCAGTACAGTAGAGTTCAGTAAGTTCACTACAGTAGAGTTCAGTACAGTAGAGTTCACTACAGAACAGTAGAGATCAGAACAGTAGAGTAGAGTTCACTACAGTAGAGTTCACTACAGTAGAGTTCAATACAGTAGAGTAAAGTTAAGTACAGTAGAGTTCAGTACAGTAGAGTTTAGTTCAGTATAGTTCAGTACAGTAGAGTTCAGTACAGTAGAGTAGAGTTCAGTACAGTAGAGTTCAGTACAGTAGAGTTCAGTACAGTAGAGTAGTGTTCAGTACAGTACAGTAGAGTTCAGTACAGTAGAGTTCAGTACAGTAGAGTTCCGTTCAGTACAGTAGAGTTCAGTTCAGTTCAGTACAGTAGAGTTCATTTCAGTACAGTACAATAGAGTTCAGTACAGTACAGTAGAGTAGAGTTCAGGACAGTACAGTAGAGTTCAGTACAGTAGAGTAGAGTTCAGTTCAGTACAGTAGAGTAGAGTTCAGTTCAGTACAGTAGAGTTCAGTTCAGTACAGTAGAGTTCAGGTCAGTTAGGTACAGTACAGTAGAGTTCAGTTCAGTACAGTAGAGTTCAGTTCAGTACAGTAGAGTAGTGTTCAGTTCAGTTCAGTACAGTAGAGTTCAGGTCAGTCGAATAGAGTTCAGTACAGTAGAGTTCAGTTCAGTACAGTAGAGTTCAGTACAGTAGAGTTCAGTTCAGTGCAGTAGAGTTCAGTTCAGTGCAGTAGAGTAGAGTTCAGTATAGTAGAGTTCAGTACAGTGCAATAGAGTTCAGTACAGTAGAGTTCAGTTCAGTACAGTAGAGTTCAGTACAGTAGAGTTCAGTTCAGTGCAGTAGAGTAGAGTTCAGTATAGTAGAGTTCAGTACAGTGCAATAGAGTTCAGTACAGTAGAGTTCAGTACAGTAGAGTTCAGTACAGTAGAGTTCAGTTCAGTACAGTAGAGTTCAGTACAGTAGAGTTCAGTTCAGTGCAGTAGAGTTCAGTTCAGTGTAGTAGAGTTCAGTACAGTAGAGTTCAGTTTAGTACAGTAGAGTTCAGTTCAGTACAGTAGAGTAGAGTTCAGTATAGTAGAGTTCAGTACAGTGCAGTAGAGTTCAGTACAGTAGAGTTCAGTTCAGTACAGTAGAGTTCAGTACAGTAGAGTTCAGTACATTAGAGTTCAGTTCAGTTTAGTACAGTAGAGTTCAGTTCAGTACAGTAGAGTTCAGTACAGTAGAGTTCAGTTTAGTTCAGTACTGTAGAGTTCAGTTCAGTTTAGTACAGTAGAGTTCAGTTCAGTACACTCGTCTCGCAGCCTAAGCCAGTCGCTTCGGGTGTCTCTCTCAGGCCTACGGGCCATTGCCCAGTTGTGGGACCCGTCTGCTATTGTCAGGGGGGCTCCTATGGGCTGAGTTGTGTCCCACAAATTCAGGGGGGTATGGACACTGGTGCGGAGCGCACTGCATGTCAATTACCCTGAGTATCTGTCACTCAGACGCTTCCCCTTGTTTTTGTCAGGCTGGCTTGTGCTGGCCAGAAGCGACAGTGGTGGTGTGTATAAACAGATTGTCGAGAGACTGTCTCCCTCCTAAATGTAGCTCTCTATTTCTGGAGATCAGTGCGCACATGCTTTCGCTTTGGGTTGCTTGCCTCAGCTAGGGTGGAAACTCTTGGAAATCACCACACACTTTTGGGAGGTTTTTATGTCTTGATGTCACTGCTCCCAGTATAGCACACAGTGTGTTTACAGCTGGGACAGGGGAACGTCACTAGGCAGCACACAGTGTGTTTACAGCAGGGACAGGGGAAGGTCACTAGGCAGTACACAGTGTGTTTACAGCTGGGACAGGGGAAGGTCACTAGGCAGTACACAGTGTGTTTACAGCTGGGACAGGGGAAGGTCACTAGGCAGCACGCTGTGTGTTTACAGCTGGGACAGGGGAAGGTCACTAGGCAGCACGCTGTGTGTTTACAGCTGGGACAGGGGAACGTCACTAGGCAGTACACAGTGTGTTTACAGCTGGGACAGGGGAAAGTCACTAGGCAGTACACAGTGTGTTTACAGCTGGGACAGGGGAAAGTCACTAGGCAGCACGCTGTGTGTTTACAGCTGGGACAGGGGAAAGTCACTAGGCAGTACACAGTGTGTTTACAGCAGGGACAGGGGAAAGTCACTAGGCAGTACACAGTGTGTTTACAGCTGGGACAGGGGAAAGTCACTAGGCAGTACACAGTGTGTTTACAGCTGGGACAGGGGAAGGTCACTAGGCAGTACACAGTGTGTTTACAGCTGGGACAGGGGAAAGTCACTAGGCAGTACACAGTGTGTTTACAGCAGGGACAGGGGAAAGTCACTAGGCAGTACACAGTGTGTTTACAGCTGGGACAGGGAAGGTCACTAGGCAGTACACAGTGTGTTTACAGCAGGGACAGGGGAAGGTCACTAGGCAGTACACAGTGTGTTTACAGCTGGGACAGGGGAAGGTCACTAGGCAGCACGCTGTGTGTTTACAGCTGGGACAGGGGAAAGTCACTAGGCAGCACGCTGTGTGTTTACAGCAGGGACAGGGAAGGGTCACTAGGCAGTACACAGTGTGTTTACAGCTGGGACAGGGGAAGGTCACTAGGCAGTACACAGTGTGTTTACAGCTGGGACAGGGGAAAGTCACTAGGCAGTACACAGTGTGTTTACAGCTGGGACAGGGGAAAGTCACTAGGCAGTACACAGTGTGTTTACAGCTGGGACAGGAAGGTCACTAGGCAGTACACAGTGTGTTTACAGCTGGGACAGGGGAAAGTCACTAGGCAGTACACAGTGTGTTTACAGCAGGGACAGGGGAAAGTCACTAGGCAGTACACAGTGTGTTTACAGCTGGGACAGGGGAAGGTCACTAGGCAGTACACAGTGTGTTTACAGCAGGGACAGGGGAAGGTCACTAGGCAGTACACAGTGTGTTTACAGCTGGGACAGGGGAAGGTCACTAGGCAGCACGCTGTGTGTTTACAGCTGGGACAGGGGAAAGTCACTAGGCAGCACGCTGTGTGTTTACAGCTGGGACAGGGAAGGGTCACTAGGCAGTACACAGTGTGTTTACAGCTGGGACAGGGGAAGGTCACTAGGCAGTACACAGTGTGTTTACAGCTGGGACAGGGGAAGGTCACTAGGCAGTACACAGTGTGTTTACAGCTGGGACAGGGGAAGGTCACTAGGCAGTACACAGTGTGTTTACAGCTGGGACAGGGGAAGGTCACTAGGCAGCACAGAGTGTGTTTACAGCAGGGACAGGGGAAAGTCACTAGGCAGCACGCTGTGTGTTTACAGCTGGGACAGGGGAAAGTCACTAGGCAGTACACAGTGTGTTTACAGCTGGGACAGGGGAAGGTCACTAGGCAGTACACAGTGTGTTTACAGCAGGGACAGGGGAACGTCACTAGGCAGTACACAGTGTGTTTACAGCTGGGACAGGGGAACGTCACTAGGCAGCACGCTGTGTGTTTACAGCTGGGACAGGGGAAGGTCACTAGGCAGTACACAGTGTGTTTACAGCTGGGACAGGGGAAAGTCACTAGGCAGTACACAGTGTGTTTACAGCTGGGACAGGGGAAGGTCACTAGGCAGTACACAGTGTGTTTACAGCTGGGACAGGGGAAGGTCCCTAGGCAGTACACAGTGTGTTTACAGCAGGGACAGGGGAAGGTCACTAGGCAGCACGCTGTGTGTTTACAGCTGGGACAGGGGAAGGTCACTAGGCAGCACGCTGTGTGTTTACAGCTGGGACAGGGGAACGTCACTAGGCAGTACATAGTGTGTTTACAGCTGGGACAGGGGAAAGTCACTAGGCAGCACAGAGTGTGTTTACAGCAGGGACAGGGGAAAGTCACTAGGCAGTACACAGTGTGTTTACAGCAGGGACAGGGGAAAGTCACTAGGCAGTACACAGTGTGTTTACAGCTGGGACAGGGGAAAGTCACTAGGCAGTACACAGTGTGTTTACAGCTGGGACAGGGGAAAGTCACTAGGCAGCACACAGTGGGCACAATACCCAGTCTGGGTGGTCTGCCATGGGTTGCTTCATTTAGAATCCGTTGGGGTCGGCCAGGGGCCGTGATTATATTTCCCCATATTATGTTGTACTGATGTCGATTGACAAAAAAACAACATAACGTTATGACTATAACTACTTTTCCCTGAAGGAGGGAAACGAGGCACAACACCTGTTTGGCCCCGCACCACCTCGTTGCTTGTCTCAGTGAAGAGCGGTATTAAATTGAAATAATTCATCCGAGCCTCACGCTTATCACCTGTCAAAGCGCAGATTTCATTAGCCTTGTCCCGCGTGATTGTAGATCCTTCAACCGAAGTCGTGAGAGTGCCACTCTCCATAGTATGTTGTACCTGGTTTCCCTCCTTCAGGGAACAGTAGTTATAGTATGTTTCACCTCGTGTCCCTCCTTCAGGGAACAGTAGTTATAGTATGTTGTACCTGGTTTCCCTCCTTCAGGAAACAGTAGTTATAGTATGTTGTACCTGGTGTCCCTCCATCAGGGAACAGTAGTTATAGTATGTTGTACCTGGTTTCCCTCCTTCAGGGAACAGTAGTTATAGTATGTTTTACCTGGTGTCCCTCCTTCAGGGAACAGTAGTTATAGCATGTTGTACCTGGTGTCCCTCCTTCAGAGAACAGTAGTTATAGTCATAACGTTACCTTATTCACTCTGAAATATTTGTGGAAACAGTCTAACCCTCCAAAAGCAGCATTGTCCTAGATAGCACCTACTAAAGCAAACAGACACAGATACAAAAAAAAGAGGGACAGAGAGAGAGAAAGAGATGGAGAAAGAGAGGGACAGAGATGGAGACAGAGAGGGAGACAGAGATGGAGACAGAGGGGTACAGAGATGGAGACAGAGAGGGAGACAGAGATGGAGACAGAGAGGTACAGAGAGGGAGACAGAGATGGAGAAAGAGATGGAGAAAGAGAGGGACAGAGATGGAGACAGAGAGGTACAGAGATGGAGACAGAGAGGGAGACAGAGATGGAGACAGAGAGGTACAGAGAGGGAGACAGAGATGGAGACAGAGAGGTACAGAGAGGGAGACAGAGATGGAGACAGAGAGGTACAGAGAGGGAGACAGAGATGGAGACATAGAGGGAGACAGAGAGATACAGAGAGAGAGAAAGAAAGGGACAGAGGGAGACAGAGATGGAGACAGAGAGGTACAGAGAGAGAGAAAGAAAGGGACAGAGGGAGACAGAGAGATACAGAGAGAGAGAAAGAAAGGGACAGAGGGAGACAGAGAGATACAGAGAGAGAGAAAGAAAGGGACAGAGGGAGACAGAGAGAGAGAAAGAAAGGGACAGAGGGAGACAGAGAGATACAGAGAGAGAGAAAGAAAGGGACAGAGGGAGACAGAGAGATACAGAGAGAGAGAAAGATAGAAAGAAAGGGAGAGTGATGGAGAGAAGGACAGAGGGAGAAATAAATATGTAAAGAAAGTAAAATATGGAGAGAGGAAAAAGGAGAGAGAAGATGGAGACGGGGAAAGAGGGAGGAAAATATGGAGAGAGAGAGAAATAGAGGGAGAGAGAGGGAGAGAAACAGAGGGATAGAGAAGATGAAGAGAGAGGGAGGTGAGGAGAGAAGGAGGTGAGGAGAGAGGGAGGTGAGGAGAGGAGAGAGGGAGAGAGGGAGGTTGGGAGAGAAGGAGGTGAGGTGAGGAGAGAGGGAGGTAGGGAGAGAGGGAGTGAGGAGAGAGGGAGGTGGGGAGAGAAGGAGGTGAGGAGAGAGGGAGGTGGGGAGAGAAGGAGGTGAGGAGAGGGGGAGGTGGGGAGAGAAGGAGTCGAGGAGAAAGGGAGGTAGGGAGAGAAGGAGGTGAGGAGAGTGGGAGGTGGGGAGAGAAGGAGGTGAGGAGAGTGGGAGGTGGGGAGAGAAGGAGGTGAGGAGAGTGGGAGGTGGGGAGAGAAGGAGGTGAGGAGAGAGGGAGGTGGGGAGAGAGGGAGTGAGGAGAGAGGGAGGTGGGGAGAGAAGGAGGTGAGGAGAGAGGGAGGTGGGGAGAGAAGGAGGTGAGGAGAGGGGGAGGTGGGGAGAGAAGGAGGTGAGGAGAGTGGGAGGTGGGGAGAGAAGGAGGTGAGGAGAGTGGGAAGTGGGGAGAGAAGGAGGTGAGGAGAGAGGGAGGTGGGGAGAGAAGGAGGTGAGGAGAGAGGGAGGTGGGGAGAGAGGGAGGTGAGGAGAGTGGGAGGTGGGGAGAGAGGGAGGTGAGGAGAGTGGGAGGTGGGGAGAGAAGGAGGTGAGGAGAGAGAGAGAGAGAGAGAGAGAGAGAGAGAGAGAGAGAGAGAGAGAGAGAGAGAGAGAGAACTGCTTTGATGTTTCTGGCGTTTCAAACATCCAGGAAACCAGTTCAGTTAGACAATATCCTCTGATATCCTAGAGAGAGATGGGGGGATGAATGTAAGAGAGAGGGAGGGTGATAGAAAGATGAGGGAAGGGGAGAGGGACAGAGACCATATTAGAGACACATATTTACCTCAGATTACACAGACCCACAAAGAATTTGAAAACAAATCCAATTTTAACAAACTCCCATATCTACTGGGTGAAATACCACAGTGTGTCATCACAACAGCAAGATTTGTGACCTGTTGCCACAAGAAAAGGGCAACCAGTGAAGAACAAACACCATTGTAAATACAACCCATATTTATGCTTATTTATTTTCCCTTATATAGTTTAACTATTTACACATAATATGACATTTGAAATTTCTTTATTATTTTTTTTCCTTTGTGAGTGTAATGTTTACTGTTAATTTTGTATTGTTTATTTCACTTTTGTTTATTATCTATTTCACTTGCTTTAACATATGTTTCCCATGCCAATAAAGCCCCTTAAATTGAAATTGAATGGAGAGAGAGAGAGAGAGAGAGAGAGAGAGAGAGAGAGAGAGAGAGAGAGAGAGAGAGAGAGAGAGAGACAGAGAGAGAAAGAGAGAGAGAGAGGCAGACAGACAGACAGAGAGAGCGACAGAGACAGAGAGACAGACAGAGAGAGCGACAGAGACAGACAGACAGACAGAGAGAGCGACAGAGACAGAGAGACAGACAGAGAGAGCGACAGAGACAGACAGACAGACAGACAGACAGAGAGCGACAGAGACAGAGAGACAGACAGAGAGAGAGAGAGTGAGAGACGGAGACTTCACTACAGGGAGTGATTGAGAAGGCCTCCGCAATCTTCCCCAACTCAAGGATCGTGGTGTCAACCCTTCTACAGAGAAAGGACTTCCACCCTGCCACAATCCAAAGAATAAACCTCTCCTGGGACTGTGCCCTGCGACCCAATGTTCACCTGGCCCACCATCCCAGCCTCCATCTGGACTGTCTCTATGACCATGTTCACCTGTACAGGGAGACAGCCCCCATCCTTGCCAAGACTCTCGAGGACGTCGCTTTAAACCGCAACCCGACCTCTCATCCCAGGAACAGCAGAGCAATCTCCACCCCTCCGAGATCACCGAGACAACACCCCGGACCAGCTTCCTGGACCCCCCAGCCACAGCACCACCAACCTCAATGCCCACCCCAGCCCAGCTTCAGACACACCCAGACGAGGCCTACCCCCCACCCACCGCAGACCCAAACCTGGGCACATGCTGAGTCTCCTATGCTCACATGTGATAGGCTGAGGGTCATGGATGCTCACATGTGATAGGCCGAGGGTCATGGTAAGAGGAGCACAAGAACTCCACCATCCTCACACGACATCCACCCAAGTGGCAGGACACAAATGCTATCTTAAATGATAAACAAATCACATTTGCATAATAAGAGTTTACATTAATTGAAAAAATTCTATTTTAATAGTTCTTGTTGGATTGTGAGTGTTTGTCTCATTTTGAAGGTAAAGAAAAAAACAGTTATGACATTTTTTTTACGTTGCATGTTGGAATTTACAAGGACTGAAGTCCTCTGCTGTTGGGGCTAAAGAGCAGAAACCCAGACTTCCTGAAAGGAATTGATGATGTTGATATTGTAGTACTACAGGAAACATGGTGCAGAGGTGATGTTTCCACTGGCTGTCCACTAGGTTATAGGGAGATAATCATACCATCCACTAAATTAAAAGGAGTCAGACAGGGCAGAGGTGATGTTTCCACTCGCTGTCCACTAGGTTATAGGGAGATAATCATACCATCCACTAAATTAAAAGGAGTCAGACAGGGCAGAGACTCAGGGGGAATGCTAATATGGAATAAATCTGAACTAACTCGTTTCAATTGAATTGATCAAAACAGGAGAATTCTTTATCTGGTTAAAAATCTATAAGGAGGCTATCTTAACAGATAAAAACATCTTCCTCTGTGCCACATACATTCCCCCGTCAGAGTCACCCTACTTCAATGAAGAGAGTTTCTCCATTCTAGAGGGGGTGATTAGTCACTTTCAGGCCCAAGGCAACGTACTGCTCTGTGGAGACCTGACTGCTGGAACAGCAGAAGAACAAGACACTATTAACAGTCATGGGGATAAACACCTACCAGGAAGCACCAACCCCCAAAATGGAGCTCTGTGGAACACTGGGTCTGAACATAGTCAATGGTAGGCTTCGAGGGGACTCCTACGGTAGATACACCTACAGCTCATCTCTTGGCAGTAGTACTGTAGACTACTTTATCACCGACCTGAGTCTCTCAGAGCCTTCACAGTCAGCCCACTGACACCTCTCTCAGACCACAGTAAAATCACAGAGCCTTCACAGACAGCCCGCTGACACCTCTCTCAGACCACAGTAAAATCACAAAGCCTTCACAGACAGCCCACTGACACCTCTCTCAGACCACAGTAAAATCACAAAGCCTTCACAGTCAGCCCACTGACACCTCTCTCAGACCACAGTAAAATCACAGAGCCTTCACAGACAGCCCACTGACACCTCTCTCAGACCACAGTAAAATCACAGAGCCTTCACAGTCAGCCCACTGACACCTCTCTCAGACCACAGTAAAATCACAAAGCCTTCACAGACAGCCCACTGACACCTCTCTCAGACCACAGTAAAATCACAAAGCCTTCACAGTCAGCCCACTGACACCTCTCTCAGACCACAGTAAAATCACAAAGCCTTCACAGTCAGCCCACTGACACCTCTCTCAGACCACAGTAAAATCACAAAGCCTTCACAGTCAGCCCACTGACACCTCTCTCAGACCACAGTAAAATCACAAAGCCTTCACAGTCAGCCCACTGACACCTCTCTCAGACCACAGTAAAATCCCAGTGGATCTGAGAAGAGCGGAACCCAGCCATGAAGCATCACGGCCCAATACATCACATGGTACTAAACAGGCCTATAGATGGAGTGCAAACAGTACAGAATTCTACCCACAAGCAATTAGTAGCCAAAAAATACATCTCTCCTGGACAACCTTTTAGGTGTACATTTGGCCATTTATAACAAACTTTATATTTGACAAATTAGCCTCCTAGGCTAATCAAAAGAAACTAATTAATAGATCATGAAAGATGGTTTGATAACAAATGGAGAAATGTAAGGAAGTCATTGAGAAATAGATCTAATCAAAAACAGAGAACCAGACTGTCACGATCTCCTGAAGGGACAGACCAAGGCGCAGCGAGGCATCCAGTATACATTTTATTTAAAGGAACGTAACTGGGGAAAAAGACAACAAAACAAACGAAGATCGTAACATGACCATAACAAACAACAACAACGCTATGCACAAACAATAACCCACCAACCCCTAGTGAAAACTACAAACATATATATGGTTCCCAATTAGAGGTAACGACACTCAGCTGCCTCTAATTGGGAACCATTACCCCAACATAGAAATAGAGAACCTAGAACAGAAAAAACCCTACACCAAAACAAAACAAAACACGGCAGCCTGTCTTCTCAGGCCTGGACGTGACACAGACAACAAAAATATACACCTTTAATATGGAGAAACACTGAAGCAATACAAACACACCCTAAGAACAGAAAAGGAACAGCACATTAGAAATCAGCTGGATGGAATTGAGGAATCTATAGAATGAAACCACCTCTGGGGAATTGGAATAAATTAAACAAACCTCATCATGAGGAACTGACTATCCAAAATGGTGATGTGGTGAAATCACTTAGCAAACCTCTTCAGCAATATAACAAAGAGCCCAGAACAACAAGATATACAAGAACTATTACACATCCTGAAATCAGCAGTCAAAGACTACCAGCATCCTGTGGATACCCCAATTACAGAAGAAGAATTATTGGAAAAACTACGCACTCTCTATTGGTATTTTAAATGAAATGATCAAATATATAGACAAATTCAAATTGGCGTTAACAGCATCTTGGGTAAAATTCTCTGCAGTATCATAAATAGCAGATTAACCACAGGTTCTGTAACCACAGGTTCTGTCACTACCTGGGCTCTGACCGTTAACCACAGGTTCTGTCAGACCTGGGCTCTGACCGTTAATCACAGGTTCTGTCACTACCTGGGCTCTGACCCGTTAACCACAGGTTCTGTCAGACCTGGGCTCTGACCCGTTAACCACAGGTTCTGTCAGACATGGGCTCTGACCGTTAATCACAAAAAAAAAAAAAATACAATTATATTCCAAAAAAGGTCAGGAATTTAGGATCACAAATCTAAATTATATTTGGACACAGTTCTATTAGAACACACCAAAAACTATACGAATCTAGGACTCAATACCAGCGAAACAGGTAGCTTTCACAGGGCTGTGAATGACCTGAGAGACAAAGCAAGAAGAGCATTCTAATTCTATGCCATTAAAAGGAACATTGAAATCAAAATTCCAATTAGAATCTGGCTCAAAATTTTCCAATCAGTTATAGAATCAATTTCTCAGCGAAGTATGGGGTCCAGTCTCTAACAATGAATTTACCAAATGGGACAAACATCCAATCGAAATACTGCATGCAAGTTTTGCAAACCGTATTGTGCAAAGAAAACCTCCAAATAACGCATGTAGAGCAGAATTGGGCCAATACCCCCTCCTCATTCTAATAGAAAAAAGAGACATCACATTTTACAACCATCTAAAAACAAGTGACCCCAAAATGTCAAGAGATGAAACAAGAGAAGAGTCCCCTCAGCCAGCTGGTTCTGAGGCTCAGTTCACTAACCCAAACCAACCCCATAGAGCCTCAGGACAGCACTCAGCCAGCTGGTTCTGAGGCTCAGTTCACTAACCCAAACCAACCCCATAGAGCCTCAGGACAGCACACAGAACATCTGGCCCAACCAAATCATCACAAAGCAAAAATAAAAATATATCACCTATTGGAAAGACACCACAAACAATGAAAGTAAACGTCAATGCTATTTGGCTCTAAACAGACAGTACATGGTGGCAGACTATCTGACCACTGTGACTGATAGAAAACTGAGGAAAACACTGACTAGGCACAGACTCAGTGAGCACAGTCTGGCTATAGAGACCGGTCTTCACAGGCAAACCTGGCTGCCCAGAGAGGACAGTCTGGCTATAGAGACCGGTCGACACAGGCAAACCTGGCTGCCCAGAGAGGACAGTCTGGCTATAGAGACCGGTCGACACAGGCAAACCTGGCTGCCCAGAGAGGACAGTCTGGCTATAGAGACCGGTCGACACAGACAAACCTGGCTGCCCAGAGAGGTCAGCCTGGCTGCCCAGAGAGGACAGTCTGGCTATAGAGACCGGTCTTCACAGGCAAACCTGGCTGCCCAGAGAGGACAGTCTGGCTATAGAGACCGGTCTTCACAGACAAACCTGGCTGCCCAGAGAGGTCAGTCTGGCTGCCCAGAGAGGACAGTCTGGCTATAGAGACCGGTCTTCACAGACAAACCTGGCTGCCCAGAGAGGTCAGTCTGGCTGCCCAGAGAGGACAGTCTGGCTATAGAGACCGGTCGACACAGACAAACCTGGCTGCCCAGAGAGGACAGTCTGGCTATAGAGACCGGTCGACACAGACAAACCTGGCTGCCCAGAGAGGACAGTTTGGTTATAGAGACCGGTCGACACAGACAAACCTGGCTGCCCAGAGAGGACAGTCTGGCTATAGAGACCGGTCGTCACAGACCAACCTGGCTGGCCAGAGAGGACAGGCTGGCTATAGAGACCAGTCGACACAGACAAACCTGGCAGCCCAGAGAGGACAGGCTGTGCTCACTCTGCTCCAGGGGAGAGGTAGAGACAGAGCTGCATTTCCTATTACACTGTGACAAATACTCAGACCTAAGAGAATATTTATTATTTATTTTTCTAGAATTATCATTCAATACAAGAATTTGAAACTGTAAAATATGAAGAAAAAATCTAACATTTATTGGGTGAAAAGACAAAATGTGCAGCCAAATATGTGTCCTCCTGCCACAACCTGAGGGACAGCCAGTGAAAAGTGTAATGTAATGTGGATAATATTTCCCATCTTGTTTTGTTTTGTCATGTGTCTCTCAGTCAGGTTGACACTGGTCTACTAACATTGCTTTAATGTATTGTTGTTCTCATTAATATTGTTGTTGTAGTTGTTGTTAATGGTAATCCCATCTCCACAACTACTGTTGTTATTGCTGTTGGTCCCAACATTTTTTTAAATATTTTTTTAATATGTACACTTTGACAATGTAAGTAATTAAAATTGCCATGTCAATAAAGTCAATTGAATTGAGAGAGAGAGAGAGAGAGAGAGAGAGAGAGAGAGAGAGAGAGAGAGAGAGACAGAGACAGAGACACAGAGAGACAGAGAGAGACAGAGACAGAGAGACAGAGAGACAGAGACAGAGAGACAGAGAGACAGAGACAGAGAGACAGAGAGACAGAGAGAGACAGAGAGACATTGGCAGCATAGGATGTTCTGTTCTCTCTCTGGCTGCTCCAACCAGAGGAGAGAATCTGAGGTGCATATGATAGCACACAGAAGACATGGGACTGGAGTCGCAGCTTAATTAAACAATCACAGGCTGAATCCCAAATCACTTCCTCTCACCCCTTTCCGCCTTTAAAGTGTCCCAAAGCTGAGGGAGTGAAAGTTATTGCGATATGTTTGGAGTTTGATACAAAATAATGGAGAGGCGGCATAATTATATGCCACGTTGATTTGTTTAGGTCTGATTTGTTTAGGTCTGATTTGTTTATGTCTGATTTGTTTGTGTCTGATTTATTTGTGTCTTATTTGTTTATGTCTGATTTGTTGATGTCTGATTTGTTTATGTCTGATTTGTTTGTGTCTGATTTGTTTATGTCTGATTTGTTTGTGTCTGATTTGTTTGTGTCTGATTTGTTTATGTCTGATTTGTTTATGTCTGATTTGTTTAGGTCTGATTTGTTTGTGTCTGATTTGTTTGTGTCTGATTTGTTTATGTCTGATTTGTTTATGTCTGATTTGTTTAGGTCTGATTTGTTTGTGTCTGATTTGTTTGTGTCTGATTTGTTTAGGTCTGATTTGTTTAGGTCTGATTTGTTTAGGTCTGATTTGTTTATGTCTGATTTGTTTATGTCTGATTTGTTTAGGTCTGATTTCGAGATGTGTAACTCATGAACTACCTCCCAAATTAAATGTTTAACTGTTACTGAGGTTTATATATTGTGTATACAGTACCAGTCAAAAGTTTTAGAACACCAAATCATTGAAGGGTTTTTCTTTATTTTGACTATTTTCTACATTGTTTTCTGAGATCTCTGAGATGGACGCTCTATTCCTGCTGTGACTGCTCTATCTAGAGGCGAAACCCTGAACTGCATCTAAATATAACAGCATTGATTGGGCTGAGATGTACTTCCAGTCTACACCACACGGGGACACTGTTTACTAACTATTCTCATACAGACTGGGCTGTTGTGAACACCATGCAAATCAGTGTGCAAAACACTCCGTTATCTCAGCCCACCTCTGGAAATATCAATCACAAACTCAGTCTTAGCCATGCATATATTACACTGAACAAAATATATAAACGCAGCACGTAAACTGTTGCTCCCATGTTTCATGAACTGAAATAAAAGATCCCAGAAATGTTACATATGCACCAAAAAGCTTATTTCTCTAAAATGTTGTGCACAAATTTGTTTACATCCCTGTTAGTGAGCATTTCTCCTTTACCAAGATAATCCATCTACCTGACAGGTGTGGCATATCAAGAAGCTGATTAAACAGCATGATCATTACACAGGTGCACCTTGTGTTAGGGTTCTGTGTTTACAAACATCGCAGCAAGAGGGGGATGCCAGCAACAAAAAAAACGATATATACCTGCATTTCACACTACTTTTGGATTATAATTGGATTTTGAGGCTCGGCACACAATTGGTCCAGCATTGTTCGGGTTAGGGGAGGGTTTGGCCCAACACGCTCTAGCGACTCCATGTGGCGGGCTGGGCGCCTGCACGCGGACTTCGGTTGCCAGTTGTCCGGTGTTTCCCTCCAACACATTGGTGCGGCTGGCTTCCGGGTTAAGCGAGCAGTGCGGCTTCGACAGCGTTGTGTTTTGGAGGACGCGTGGTTCTTGACCTTCGCCTCCCGAGTCCGTACGGGAGTTGCAGCGATGGGACAGGACTGGAACTACCAGTGGGGAGACAAAAAGGGGTAAAATAATCAGAAAAAAAACTTGAGCCGTTGAGCGTTAGCATTCTAGCTAACGACTGCTGCACCCAGAACAGTTACTTTGCAGAGATCCCAACCAAATATAACCTACTTTTTTTTAAGTAATAGAAATGTAAATCTAGGCTATGTTGAATGGGCGCAGTTTGGCGATTGGCTTTCTTACTGCTGCCAAGAGTTGCACGCATCTGTGCATGAAGTCAGTGTGTTGTGTACTGGAAAAGGTTCTATAGAGCCCCACAGTGGAGGTGTCATAATACCCATAAAACTTAGCGGTCAAACAGGGAAATAGTTCCAGTAGTTTTTCTACCACTCATTTTTCCCCATAGGGGATTTTAGAAACACTTACAAGATGTGTTTCGTGTAGGCTTACCCTGGCGTGACATCTCGGACAAGGGCACTTTTATCAATATATTAGTCTCTATTTACTCTCAGGATAAAAAATGTTAATTAGCATCAAATCAGACAAATCCCTGCAAGGTCCTGCACGTCGTCTCTAGCTGACACCTTTGCTAACAGGTGTGTCAAATTAAAACTTGCACAAGACCATTCACAGAATTGTCAATTTAAAGAAATGTTTCCAATTTATTTATTTATTTACAAAATGTAGCTAATATTAGAGATTTAATCCAGATTCTTGCCTTTACTCTCCTCCAGATCATCATGTCTTTTGTAGTTCTTTATGATAGCCACATTAGCAGCTAATTAACGTTTCGTTTTTGGGGGGTTAAATGCAGGCGAATATATTGATAAAAGTCACCTTGTCGTATATTTACACGGTTATCAATACATTACGCCAGCGTAAGCCGATTGGAACCATTTCCTTGTTTGACCGCTAGGTTTTATTTGGTATTATGATTCATACTGTGGTACTCTATAGAAGACAGAGACAGGAGGCCACTCTAAAATGTGCAGTTTTGTCACACAACACAATGCTACAGATGTCTCAAGTTTTGAGTCAGTGTGCAATTGCATGCTGACTGCAGGAATGTCCACCAAAGCTGTTGCCAGATAATTGAATGTTCATTTCTCTACCATAAGCCGCCTCCAATGTAGTTTTAGAGAATTTGGCAGTACGTCAAACAGGCCTCACATCAGACCACATGTAACATCGCCAGCCCAGGACCTCCACATCCGGCTTCTTCACCTGCGAGATCATCTGAAACCAGCCACCTGGACAGCTGATGAAACTGTGGGTTTCAAACTATGTGCACAAACTGTCAGAAACTCAGGGAAGCTCATCTGCGTGCTCATCGTCCTCACCAGGGTCTTGACTTGACTGTAACCAACTTCAACGGCACGCTGGGAGAAGTGTGCTCTTCCCGGTGTCAACAGATGGAAGACGGCGTGTATGGCATCGTGTGGGCGAGCGGTTTGCTGATGTCAACGTTATGAACAGAGTGCCCCATGGTGGCGGTGGGGTTATGGTATCGGCAGGCCTAAGCTACGGACTACAAACACAATTGCATTTTATCGATGGCAATTTGAATGCACAGAGATACCGTGATGAAATCCTGAGGCCCATTGTCATGCCATTCATCCACCGCCATCACCTCATGTTTCAGCATGATAATGCATGGCCCCATATCGCAAGGATCTGTACACAATTCCTGGAAGCTGAAAATGTCCCAGTTCTTCCATGCCCTGCATACTCATCCGACATGTCACCCATTGAGCCTGTTTGGGATGCTCTGGATCGACGGTTACGACAGCGTGTTCCAGTTCCCGCCAATATCCAGCAACTTCACACAGCCATTGAAGAGGAGTGGGGACAACATTCCACAGACCACAATCAACAGCCTGATCAACTCTATGTGAAGGAGATGTGTCGCGCTGCATGAGACAAATGGTGGTCACACCAGATACTGACTGGTTTTCTGATCCATGCCCCTACTTCTTTTTAAGGTATCTGTGACCGACAGACGCATATCTGTATTCCCAGTCATATGAAATCCATAGATTAGGGCCTAATGAATGTATTTCAAATGACTGATTTCCTCATATGAACTGTAACTCAGTAAAATCTTTGAAAATTGTTACATGTTGTGTTTCTATTTTTGTTCAGTTGTAATTAATCTTCACTCTCACAGTATCTAGCTCAGGCTGTCTAGTGAGCAGACTTCCTCAGACAGGGAGGTACAGAAACATACATAAGTCACGATACAGGCACAGACACTGAAACACACACTGACACATGCATACATGCAGGAAACATACACACACACTGTGAGCCAGAGAAACATCCATGTTGTGAGTGTTGTCTGTGCAGACGGTTTAATAACAGTGATCAACACTTGCTCTGCTGTGATAGGTCAGTACGCCTAATTAACGGGCTGTGGGTAGACGTTGCAATTGGTTAAACACTACTGTTACTGTTTAAAAAGAGCAAGAGGGGGTAGGAAAGATACAGGGAACGAAAGAAAAGAGAGAGAGAGAACGAGAGAGAGAGAGAGAGAGAGAGAGAGAGAGAGAGAGAGAGAGAGAGAGAGAGAGAGAGAGAGAGAGAAAGAGAGAAAGAGAGAGAACAAGAGACAGAAAAAGAGAAAGATAGAGAACGAGAGAGAGATGTAGAGAGAGAAAGAGAGAGAGAGACAGAAATGTAAAGAGAGAGAGGTAAAGAGAGAGGAGCGAGGAGGAGAGAGGAGGAGAGAGAGGAGATGAGAGAGAAGGAGCGAGGAGGAGACAGATGAGAGAGGAGGAGACAGAGAGGAGACGAGGAGACAGAAGAGAGAGGAGGAGAGATATGAGAGAGGAGGAGACAGAGAGGAGGAGAGAAGGAGAGAGAGGAGAGGAGAGAGGAGGAGACAGAGGAGAGAGGAGAGAGGAGTAGACATAGGAGAGAGGAGACAGAGGAGAGAGGAGGAGACAGAGGAGAGAGGAGGAGAGAGAGGAGAGAGC
>CM059787.1:6873512-6896012 GCA_030435695.1 Brachymystax lenok tsinlingensis | reverse complement strand
CCGTCAAAGGTGAGCATTTGGCAGCTGAAGTCGGTTACTACGCCGAACTGCAGTCAGGTCAAGACCCTGGTCAGGACGACGAGCACACAGATGAGCTTCCCTGAGATGGTTTCTGACAGTTTGTGCATAAATTCTTTGTTCGTGCAAACCCACATTTTCATGAACTGTCCGGGTGGCTGGTCTCAGATGATCCTGCTGGTGAAGAAGCCAGATGTGGATGTCCTGGGCTGGCGTGGTTACACGTAGTCTGTGGTTGTACGCACTGCCAAATTCTCTAAAACAACGTTGCAAGCGGCTTATGGTAGAGAAATTAACATTAAATTATCTGGCAACAGCTCTGGTGGACATTCCTGCAGTCAGCATGCCGATTGCACGCTCCCTCAAAACTTGAGACATCTGTGGAATTGTGTTGCGTGACAAAAATTCACATTTTCCCCAGCACAAAGTGCACCTGTGTAATGATCATGCTGTTTAATCAGCTTCTTGATATGCCACACCTGTCAGGGGAAAATGTGTGCACAAAATCTGAGAGAAATAAGCTTATTGTGTGTATGGACAATGTCCGGGCTCTTTTATTTCAGCTCATGAAACATGGAACCAACACTTTTACATGTTGAGTTTATATTTTGGTTCAGTATAGAATGCATCAGAAGCACTGAGAGGAGGTATTGGATGATACTGAAATCCACAGCCCCACAGCCACCCACAGCCTCACAGCCCCACACAGCCCTACAGCCACACACAGCCCCACAGCCCCACAGCCCCACACAGCCCTACAGCCACACACAGCCCCACAGCCCCACACAGCCCTACAGCTACACACAGCCCCACAGCCCCACACAACCCCACAGCCACACACAGCCACACAGCCCCACACAGCCACACGGCCCCACATCCCCACACAGCCCCACAGCCCCACAGCCCCAGAGCCCCACAGCCCCACACAGCCCCATAGCCCCACAGACCCACAGACCCACACACAGCCCCAAACAGCCCCACACAGCCCCATAGCCCCACAGACCCACACACAGCCCCAAACAGCCCCACAGCCCCATAGAATCGCATTTGCATTGTAAATCTTCAGTAAATCAGCAGAACAAGAGAAATGTAGATTTAGGCCATGGCCCACAAAACGGAACTGAACAAAACAAAACAGAACTGAACAAAATAGAACTGAATTGAAATTAACTGAACTGAACTGAACAAAACAGAACTGAACTGAACAAAACAGAACTGAACAAAACAGAACTGAACAAAACAGTACTGAACTAAACAGAACTAAACAAAACAGAACAGAACTGAACAGAACTGAACAAAACAGAACAAAAACAGAACAAAACAGAACAGAACTGAACAGAACTGAACAAAACAGAACAGAACAGAACAGAACAAAACAGAACAGAACTGAACTGAACAAAACAGAACTGAACAAAACAGAACTGAACTGAACAAAACAGAACTGAACAGAACTGAACAGAACTGAACTGAAAACAGAAAAGAACTTAACAAAACAGAACAGAACAGGACAGAACTGAAAAGAACTGAACAGAAAAAAACAGAACTGAACAGAACAGAGCAGAACCGAACTAAACAGAACAGAACTGAACAAAACATAACAGAACTGAACTGAACAGAGCAGAACTGAACAGAGCAGAACAAAACTGAACAGAGCAGAACTGAACTGAACAGAACTGAACTGAACTGAACAGAACTTAACAAAACAGAACAGAACTGAACAGAACCGAGCAGAACTGAACAGAGCAGAACTGAACAGAACTGAACTGAACAGAACTGAACAGAGCAGAACCAAGCAGAACTGAACAGAACTGAACAGAGTAGAGCAGAACTGAACAGAACTGAACAGAGCAGAACAGATTAGAACAGAACTGAACTGAACAGAGTAGAGCAGAACTGAACAGAACTGAACAGAGCAGAACAGAACTGAACAGAACTGAACAGAACTGAACAGAACTGAAGAAGGGCAGAACAGAGCCAAGCAGAACAGAACAGGGCCGATCAGAGCAGAACAAAGCCGAACAGAGTAGAGCAGAAAGGAACGGAACCGAGCAGAGCAGAACAGAACTGAAAAAATTGAACAGAACTGAATTGTCTTGGTTAGACGGGGGTTAGACGGGGGAGTGCTATAGTTTTTAGACCGTACTTGCTCGCACATACTCACATGATATCTTGAATTTACTGCACACAATAGCCTTCATTTATTGCATTTATAAATTATTAGAATTAGAGGAATCATAAGGAACATTTTAGTTTTCCCATCTTTTATATTAGAAAGTCTATACGTTTTATATGCTTGAACGAAGAAGCATCCTTTTGTTTGTAAACCTGCAATCCGAAACCATCATCTCTACAGTGTGTGTCCGAAATAGACCCTCTCTTGCCAGGGCAGTGGTCATATTCATTGGATGGAATAAAGAAAATATGCCACTACATATGTAGATGGTGATGTAGAACATGAGAATGAGAGAATGAGATATGATGTCATATGTAGAACATGAGAGTGAGGGATTGAGATATGATGTCATATGTAGAACATGAGAATGAGGGATTGAGATACGATGTCATATGTAAAACATGAGAATGAGGGATTGAGATACGATGTCATATGTAGAACATGAGAATGAGGGATTGACATATGATGTCATATGTAGAACATGAGAATGAGGGATTGAGATACGATGTCATATGTAGAACATGAGAATGAGGGATTGAGATACGATGTCATATGTAGAACATGAGAGTGAGGGATTGAGATATGATGTCATATGTAGAACATAAGAATGAGGGATTGACATATGATGTCATATGTAGAACATGAGAATGAGGGATTGACATATGATGTCATATGTAGAACATGAGAATGAGGGATTGACATATGATGTCATATGTAGAACATGAGAATGAGGGATTGACATATGATGTCATATGTAGAACATGAGGATGAGGGATTGAGATACGATGTCATATGTAGAACATGAGAATGAGGGATTGACATACGATGTCATATGTAGAACATGAGAATGAGGGATTGAGATACGATGTCATATGTAGAACATGAGAGTGAGGGATTGAGATACGATGTCATATGTAGAACATGAGAATGAGGGATTGACATATGATGTCATATGTAGAACATGAGAATGAGGGATTGAGATACGATGTCATATGTAGAACATGAGAATGAGGGATTGACATATGATGTCATATGTAGAACATGAGAATGAGGGATTGAGATACGATGTCATATGTAGAACATGAGAGTGAGGGATTGAGATATGATGTCATATGTAGAACATGAGAGTGAGGGATTGAGATACGATGTCATATGTAGAACATGAGAATGAGGGATTGACATATGATGTCATATGTAGAACATGAGAATGAGGGATTGAGATATGATGTCATATGTAGAACATGAGAATGAGGGATTGACATATGATGTCATATGTAGAACATGAGAATGAGGGATTGACATATGATGTCATATGTAGAACATGAGAATGAGGGATTGACATATGATGTCATATGTAGAACATGAGAATGAGGGATTGACATATGATGTCATATGTAGAACATGAGGATGAGGGATTGAGATACGATGTCATATGTAGAACATGAGAATGAGGGATTGACATATGATGTCATATGTAGAACATGAGAATGAGGGATTGAGATACGATGTCATATGTAGAACATGAGAGTGAGGGATTGACATATGATGTCATATGTAGAACATGAGAGTGAGGGATTGAGATACGATGTCATATGTAGAACATGAGAATGAGGGATTGACATATGATGTCATATGAAGAACATGAGAATGAGGGATTGACATATGATGTCATATGTAGAACATGAGAATGAGGGATTGACATATGATGTCATATGTAGAACATGAGAGTGAGGGATTGAGATACGATGTCATATGTAGAACATGAGAATGAGGGATTGACATATGATGTCATATGTAGAACATGAGAGTGAGGGATTGAGATATGATGTCATATGTAGATGGTGAACATATAGGCGGTGGCCCACTGTCTCTAGCCTCATTATGAGGAGTCTAAAGTTACTCCGATGTTTCTCTTTACTGCGACATAGAGAAGTGGTGCTATGCTGTAGGTCTGTCTGGGTCTACAGAGAATCATCAGCATCATCATCTCTCCTAGCTGGCCCAGAAACCTACTTCTAACAGACTAGCATCAGTCCTCTCTGACAAACACACACTAAGCTTAATAACACATTTTATAGAGGGCTCTGGTGAAAAGCAGTGCACTATATAGGGAATAGGATGCCATTTGGGATGCAGACATAGTGCTCTAGTTCATATGAAACTTCCAGACAGTATTTAGCTGGAAATTAACTGGAAATAATGCCCAGGGTTAGGTTATCATGCAAACTTGTCCTTCCTTCCTTCTCTCTCTCTCTCTCTCTCTCTCTCTCTCTCTCTCTCTCTGTCTCTCTCTCCTTCCCTCTCTCCATCTACCTCTCTCTCTTCTTCCCTCTCTCCTTCTCATTCTCCCTCTCTCTCCTTCCCTCTCTCCATCTCTCCCTCTACCTCTCTCTCTCCTTCCCTCTACCTCTCTCTCTCCTTCCCTCTCCCTCTCACTCTCTCGTTACTGACAAATTGAATCTGGATTAGCCTCATTTAAAGGGGGATTGTGAATTCACCATGGGATTACCTTGAGTTTACACACTGCAACCTTTCACCTATTAACTACCACGGTGACACATACCAGGCTCCAGTTCTCTAGGTTATAGGGTTACAACAACCCAGTGGTGAAGCGTAGGGTAAACACACATAAATGTTGCAGAATTGATTTTGATTTTGCAGAACAATTTACCCACCTATCAGAGAACACCGGTAGCTAGCTGGCTAAGACACCGGTAGCTTGCTGGCTAGAACACCGGTAGCTAGCTGGCTAAGACACCGGTAGCTAGCTGGCTAAGACACAGTAGCTAGCTGGCTTGAACACTGGTATCTAGCTGGCTAAGACACAGTAGCTAGATGGCTAAGACACCGGTAGCTAGCAGGCTAAGACACCGGTAGCTAGCTGGCTAAGACACCGGTAGCTAGCTGGCTAGAACACCGGTAGCTATCAGGCTAAGACACCGTTAGCTAGCTGGCTAAGACACCGGTAGCTAGCTGGCTAGAACACCGGTAGCGATCAGGCTAAGACACCGGTAGCTAGCTCCGGTATCTAGCTGGCTAGGACACCGGTAGCTAGTTGGCTAAGACACCAGTAGCTACTTGGCTAAGACACCGGTAGCTAGCTGGCTAGAACACCGGTAGCTATCAGGCTAAGACACCGGTAGCTAGCTGGCTAAGACACCAGTAGCTAGCTGGCTAAGACACCGATAGCTAGCTGGCTAAGACATCGGTAGCTAGCTGGCTAGGACACCGGTAGCTAGCTGGCTAAGACACCGGTAGCTAGCTGGCTAGGACACCGGTAGCTAGCTGGCTAGAACACCGGCAGCCAGCTGGCTAAGACACAGTAGCTAGATGGCTAAGACACCAGTAGCTAGCTGGCTAGGACACCGGTAGCTATCTGGCTAAGACACCGGTAGCTACCTGGCTAAGACACCGGTAGCTAGCTGGCTACAACACTGGTATCTAGCTGGCTAAGACACAGTAGCTAGCTGGCTAAGACACCGGTAGCTATCAGGCTAAGACACCGGTAGCTAGCTCCGGTATCTAGCTGGCTAGGACACCGGCAGCTAGCTGGCTAAGACACCAGTAGCTACTTGGCTAAGTCACCGGTAGCTAGCTTGCTAGAACACCGGTAGCTATCAGGCTAAGACACCAGTAGCTAGCTGGCTAAGACACCAGTAGTTAGCTGGCTAAGACACCGGTAGCTAGCTCCGGTATCTAGCTGACTAGAACACCAGTAGCTATCAGGCTAAGACACCGGTAGCTATCAGGCTAAGACACCGGTAGCTAGCTGGCTAGAACACCGGTAGCTATCAGTCTAAGACACCGATAGCTAGCTGGCTAAGACACCGGTAGCTAGCTGGCTAGAACACAGGTAGCTATCAGGCTAAGACATAGTAGCTAGCTGGCTAAGACACAGTAGCTAGCTGGCTAGAACACCGGTAGCTATCAGGCTAAGGCACCGGTAGCTATCAGGCTAAGACACCAGTAGCTAGCTGGCTAGAACACCGGTAGCTATCAGGCTAAGACACCAGTAGCTAGCTGGCTAGAACACCGGTAGCTATCAGGCTAAGACACCGGTAGCTATCAGGCTAAGACACCGGTAGCTAGCTGGCTAGAAAACCAGTAGCTATCAGGCTAAGGCACCGGTAGCTATCAGGCTAAGACACCGATAGCTAGCTGGCTAGAAAACCGGTAGCTATCAGGCTAAGACACCGGTAGCTAGCTGGCTAGAACACCGGTACATATCAGGCTAAGACACCGGTAGCTAGCTGGCTAGAACACCGGTAGCTATCAGGCTAAAACACCGGTAGCTAGCTGGCTAAGACACCAGTAGCTAGCTGGCTAGAACACCGGTAGCTATCAGGCTAAGGCACCGGTAGCTATCAGGCTAAGGCACCGGTAGCTATCAGGCTAAGACACTGGTAGCTAGCTGGCTAGAACACCGGTAGCTATCAGGCTAAGACACCGGTAGCTATCAGGCTAAGACACCGGTAGCTAGCTGGCTAGAACACCAGTAGCTATCAGGCTAAGGCACCGGTAGCTAGCTCCGGTATCTAGCTGGCTAGGACACCGGTAGCTAGCTGGCTAAGACACCAGTAGCTACTTGGCTAAGACACCGGTAGCTAGCTGGCTAAGACACCAGTAGCTACTTGGCTAAGACACCGGTAGCTAGCTGGCTAGAACACCGGTAGCTATCAGGCTAAGGCACCGGTAGCTATCAGGCTAAGACACCGGTAGCTAGCTGGCTAGGACACCGGTAGCTATCTGGCTAAGACACCGATAGCTATCAGGCTAAGACACCGGTAGCTATCAGGCTAAGGCACCGGAAGCTATCTGGCTAAGACACCGGTAGCCATCAGGCTAAGACACCGGTAGCTAGCAGGCTAAGACACCGGTAGCTAGCTGGCTAAGACACCAGTAGCTACTTGGCTAAGACACCGGTAGCTAGCTGGCTAGAACACCAGTAGCTATCAGGCTAAGACACCGGTAGCTAGCTGGCTAAGACACTGGTAGCTAGTTGGCTAGAACACCGGTAGCTATCAGGCTAAGACACCGGTAGCTAGCTCCGGTATCTAGCTGGCTAGGACACCTGTAGCTAGCTGGCTAAGACACCAGTAGCTACTTGGCTAAGACACCGGTAGCTAGCTGGCTAGAACACCGGTAGCTATCAGGCTAAGACACCGGTAGCTAGCTGGCTAAGACACTAGTAGCTAGCTGGCTAAGACACCGGTAGCTAGCTGGCTAAGACACCGGTAGCTAGCTGGCTAGGACACCGGTAGCTAGCTGGCTAGAACACCGGCAGCTAGCTGGCTAAGACACAGTAGCTAGATGGCTAAGACACCAGTAGCTAGCTGGCTAGGACACTGGTAGCTATCTGGCTAAGACACCGGTAGCTACCTGGCTAAGACACCGGTAGCTAGCTGGCTACAACACTGGTATCTAGCTGGCTAAGACACAGTAGCTAGCTGGCTAAGACACCGGTAGCTATCAGGCTAAGACACCGGTAGCTAGCTCCGGTATCTAGCTGGCTAGGACACCGGTAGCTAGCTGGCTAAGACACCGGTAGCTAGCTGGCTAGAACACCGGCAGCTACCTGGCTAAGACACAGTAGCTAGATGGCTAAGACACCAGTAGCTAGCTGGCTAGGACACCGGTAGCTATCTGGCTAAGACACCGGTAGCTACCTGGCTAAGACACCGGTAGCTAGCTGGCTACAACACTGGTAGCTAGCTGGCTAAGACACCGGTAGCTATCAGGCTAAGACACCGGTAGCTAGCTCCGGTATCTAGCTGGCTAGGACACCGGTAGCTAGTTGGCTAAGACACCAGTAGCTAATTGGCTAACACAACGGTAGCTAGCTTGCTAGAACACCGGTAGCTATCAGGCTAAGACACCGGTAGCTAGCTGGCTAAGACACCAGTAGCTAGCTGGCTAAGACACCGGTAGCTAGCTCCGGTATCTAGCTGACTAGAACACCGGTAGCTATCAGGCTAAGACACCGGTAGCTAGCTGGCTAGATCACCGGTAGCTATCAGGCTAAGACACCGGTAGCTATCAGGCTAAGACACCGGTAGCTAGCTGGCTAGAACACCGGTAGCTATCAGGCTAAGACACCGGTAGCTAGCTGGCTAAGACACCGGTAGCTAGCTGGCTAGAACACAGGTAGCTATCAGGCTAAGACATAGTAGCTAGCTGGCTAAGACACCGGTAGCTAGCTGGCTAGAACACCAGTAGCTATCAGGCTAAGGCACCGGTAGCTATCAGGCTAAGACACCGGTAGCTAGCTGGCTACAACACTGGTATCTAGCTGGCTAAGACACAGTAGCTAGCTGGCTAAGACACCGGTAGCTATCAGGCTAAGACACCGGTAGCTAGCTCCGGTATCTAGCTGGCTAGGACACCGGTAACTAGCTGTCTAAGACACGAGTAGCTAGCTGGCTAAGACACCAGTAGCTAGCTGGCTAAGACACCGGTAGCTAGCTGGCTAAGACACCGGTAGCTAGCTGGCTAGGACACCAGTAGCTAGCTGGCTAGAACACCGGCAGCTACCTGGCTAAGACACAGTATCTAGATGGCTAAGACACCAGTAGCTAGCTGGCTAGGACACCGGTAGCTATCTGGCTAAGACACCGGTAGCTACCTGGCTAAGACACCGGTAGCTAGCAAGCTACAACACTGGTATCTAGCTGGCTAAGACACAGTAGCTAGCTGGCTAAGACACCGGTAGCAATCAGGCTAAGACACCGGTAGCTAGCTCCGGTATCTAGCTGGCTAGGACACCGGTAGCTAGCTGGCTAAGACACCAGTAGCTACTTGGCTAAGACACCGGTAGCTAGCTTGCTAGAACACCGGTAGCTATCAGGCTAAGACACCGGTAGCTAGCTGGCTAAGACACCGGTAGCTAGCTCCGGTATCTAGCTGACTAGAACACCGGTAGCTATCAGGCTAAGACACCGGTAGCTAGCTGGCTAGATCACCGGTAGCTATCAGGCTAAGACACCGGTAGCTAGCTGGCTAAGAAACCGGTAGCTAGCTGGCTAGAACACAGGTAGCTATCAGGCTAAGACATGGTAGCTAGCTGGCTAAGACACCGGTAGCTAGCTGGCTAGAACACCGGTAGCTATCAGGCTAAGGCACCGGTAGCTATCAGGCTAAGACACCAGTAGCTAGCTGGCTAAAACACTGGTATCTAGCTGGCTAAGACACAGTAGCTAGCTGGCTAAGACACCGGTAGCTATCAGGCTAAGACACCGGTAGCTAGCTCCGGTATCTAGCTGGCAAGGACACCGGTAACTAGCTGGCTAAGACACCAGTAGCTAGCTGGCTAAGACACCAGTAGCTAGCTGGCTAAGACACCGGTAGCTAGCTGGCTAGAACACCGGCAGCTACCTGGCTAAGACAAAGTAGCTAGATGGCTAAGACACCAGTAGCTAGCTGGCTAGGACACCGGTAGCTATCTGGCTAAGACACCGGTAGCTACCTGGCTAAGACACTGGTAGCTAGCAAGCTACAACACTGGTATCTAGCTGGCTAAGACACAGTAGCTAGCTGGCTAAGACACCGGTAGCTATCAGGCTAAGACACCGGTAGCTAGCTCCGGTATCTAGCTGGCTAAGACACCGGTAGCTAGCTGGCTAAGACACCAGTAGCTACTTGGCTAAGACACCGGTAGCTAGCTTGCTAGAACACCGGTAGCTATCAGGCTAAGACACCGTTAGCTAGCTGGCTAAGACACCGGTAGCTAGCTCGGGTATCTAGCTGACTAGAACACCGGTAGCTATCAGGCTAAGACACCGGTAGCTAGCTGGCTAGATCACCGGTAGCTATCAGGCTAAGACACCGGTAGATATCAGGCTAAGACACCGGTAGCTAGCTGGCTAGAACACCGGTAGCTATCAGGCTAAGACACCGGTAGCTAGCTGGCTAAGACACCGGTAGCTAGCTGGCTAGAACACAGGTAGCTATCAGGCTAAGACATAGTAGCTAGCTGGCTAAGACACCGGTAGCTAGCTGGCTAGAACACTGGTAGCTATCAGGCTAAGGCACCGGTAGCTATCAGGCTAAGACACCGGTAGCTAGCTGGCTACAACACTGGTATCTAGCTGGCTAAGACACAGTAGCTAGCTGGCTAAGACACCGGTAGCTATCAGGCTAAGACACCGGTAGCTAGCTCCGGTATCTAGCTGGCTAGGACACCGGTAACTAGCTGGCTAAGACACCAGTAGCTAGCTGGCTAAGACACCAGTAGCTAGCTGGCTAGGACACCGGTAGCTAGCTGGCTAAGACACCAGTAGCTACTTGGCTAAGACACCGGTAGCTAGCTTGCTAGAACACCGGTAGCTATCAGGCTAAGACACCGGTAGCTAGCTGGCTAAGACACCGGTAGCTAGCTCCGGTATCTAGCTGACTAGAACACCGGTAGCTATCAGGCTAAGACAACGGTAGCTAGCTGGCTAGATCACCGGTAGCTATCAGGCTAAGACACCGGTAGCTAGCTGGCTAAGAAACCGGTAGCTAGCTGGCTAGAACACAGGTAGCTATCAGGCTAAGACATAGTAGCTAGCTGGCTAAGACACCGGTAGCTAGCTGGCTAGAACACCGGTAGCTATCAGGCTAAGGCACCGGTAGCTATCAGGCTAAGACACCGGTAGCTAGCTGGCTACAACACTGGTATCTAGCTGGCTAAGACACAGTAGCTAGCTGGCTAAGACACCGGTAGCTATCAGGCTAAGACACCGGTAGCTAGCTCCGGTATCTAGCTGGCTAGGACACCGGTAACTAGCTGGCTAAGACACCAGTAGCTAGCTGGCTAAGACACCAGTAGATAGCTGGCTAGGACACCGGTAGCTAGCTGGCTAAGACACCAGTAGCTACTTGGCTAAGACACCGGTAGCTAGCTTGCTAGAACACCGTAGCTATCAGGCTAAGACACCGGTAGCTAGCTGGCTAAGACACCGTAGCTAGCTCCGGTATCTAGCTGACTAGAACACCGGTAGCTATCAGGCTAAGACACCGGTAGCTAGCTGGCTAGATCACCGGTAGCTATCAGGCTAAGACACCGGTAGCTAGCTGGCTAAGAAACCGGTAGCTAGCTGGCTAGAACACAGGTAGCTATCAGGCTAAGACATAGTAGCTAGCTGGCTAAGACACCGGTAGCTAGCTGGCTAGAACACCGGTAGCTATCAGGCTAAGGCACCGGTAGCTATCAGGCTAAGACACCGGTAGCTAGCTGGCTAAAACACTGGTATCTAGCTGGCTAAGACACAGTAGCTAGCTGGCTAAGACACCGGTAGCTATCAGGCTAAGACACCGGTAGCTAGCTCCGGTATCTAGCTGGCTAGGACACCGGTAACTAGCTGGCTAAGACACCAGTAGCTAGCTGGCTAAGACACCAGTAGCTAGCTGGCTAAGACACCGGTAGCTAGCTGGCTAAGACACCGGTAGCTAGCTGGCTAGAACACCGGCAGCTACCTGGCTAAGACACAGTAGCTAGATGGCTAAGACACCAGTAGCTAGCTGGCTAGGACACCGGTAGCTATCTGGCTAAGACACTGGTAGCTACCTGGCTAAGACACTGGTAGCTAGCAAGCTACAACACTGGTATCTAGCTGGCTAAGACACAGTAGCTAGCTGGCTAAGACACCGGTAGCTATCAGGCTAAGACACCGGTAGCTAGCTCCGGTATCTAGCTGGCTAGGACACCGGTAGCTAGCTGGCTAAGACACCAGTAGCTACTTGGCTAAGACACCGGTAGCTAGCTTGCTAGAACACCGGTAGCTATCAGGCTAAGACACCGTTAGCTAGCTGGCTAAGACACCGGTAGCTAGCTCCGGTATCTAGCTGACTAGAACACCGGTAGCTATCAGGCTAAGACACCAGTAGCTAGCTGGCTAGAACACCGGTAGCTATTAGGCTAAGACACCGGTAGCTATCAGGCTAAGACACCGGTAGCTAGCTGGATAGAACACCAGTAGCTATCAGGCTAAGGCACCGGTAGCTAGCTGGCTAGAACACCGGTAGCTATCAGGCTAAGGCACCGGTAGCTAGCTGGCTAGAACACCGGTAGCTATCAGGCTAAGGCACCAGTAGCTATCAGGCTAAGACACCGGTAGCTAGCTGGCTAGGACACCGGTAGCTATCTGGCTAAGACACCGATAGCTATCAGGCTAAGACACCGGTAGCTATCAGGCTAAGACACCGGTAGCTAGCTGGCTAGAACACCGGTAGCTATCAGGCTAAGGCACTGGTAGCTATCAGGCTAAGACACCGGTAGCTAGCTGGCTAGACACCGTAGCTATCTGGCTAAGACACCGGTAGCTATCAGGCTAAGACACCGTAGCTAGCTGGCTAAGGCACCGGTAGCTATCTGGCTAAGACACCGGTAGCTATCTGGCTAAGACACCGGTAGCTATCAGGCTAAGACACCGGTAGCTATCAGGCTAAGACACCGGTAGCTATCAGGCTAAGACACCGGTAGCTAGCTGGCTAAGACACCGTAGCTAGCTGGCTAAGACACCGGTAGCTATCAGGCTAAGACACCGGTAGCTATCAGGCTAAGACACCGGTAGCTAGCTGGCTAAGACACCGGTAGCTAGCTGGCTAGAACACCGGTAGCTATCAGGCTAAGGCACCAGTAGCTATCAGGCTAAGACACCGGTAGCTAGCTCCGGTATCTAGCTGGCTAGGACACCGGTAGCTAGCTGGCTAAGACACCAGTAGCTACTTGGCTAAGACACATTAGCCTAGCTTGCTAGAACACCGGTAGCTATCAGGCTAAGACACCGTTAGCTAGCTGGCTAAGACACCGGTAGCTAGCTCCGGTATCTAGCTGACTAGAACACCGGTAGCTATCAGGCTAAGACACCAGTAGCTAGCTGGCTAGAACACCGGTAGCTATTAGGCTAAGACACCGGTAGCTATCAGGCTAAGACACCGGTAGCTAGCTGGATAGAACACCAGTAGCTATCAGGCTAAGGCACCGGTAGCTAGCTGGCTAGAACACCGGTAGCTATCAGGCTAAGGCACCGGTAGCTAGCTGGCTAGAACACCGGTAGCTATCAGGCTAAGGCACCAGTAGCTATCAGGCTAAGACACCGGTAGCTAGCTGGCTAGGACACCGGTAGCTATCTGGCTAAGACACCGATAGCTATCAGGCTAAGACACCGGTAGCTATCAGGCTAAGACACCGGTAGCTAGCTGGCTAGAACACCGGTAGCTATCAGGCTAAGGCACTGGTAGCTATCAGGCTAAGACACCGGTAGCTAGCTGGCTAGGACACCGGTAGCTATCTGGCTAAGACACCGGTAGCTATCAGGCTAAGGCACCGGTAGCTATCTGGCTAAGACACCGGTAGCTATCTGGCTAAGACACCGGTAGCTATCAGGCTAAGACACCGGTAGCTATCAGGCTAAGACACCGGTAGCTATCAGGCTAAGACACCGGTAGCTAGCTGGCTAAGACACCGGTAGCTAGCTGGCTAAGACACCGGTAGCTATCAGGCTAAGACACCGGTAGCTATCAGGCTAAGACACCGGTAGCTAGCTGGCTAAGACACCGGTAGCTAGCTGGCTAGAACACCGGTAGCTATCAGGCTAAGGCACCAGTAGCTATCAGGCTAAGACACCGGTAGCTAGCTGGCTAGGACACCGGTAGCTATCTGGCTAAGACACCGATAGCTATCAGGCTAAGACACCGGTAGCTATCAGGCTAAGACACCGGTAGCTAGCTGGCTAGAACACCGGTAGCTATCAGGCTAAGGCACTGGTAGCTATCAGGCTAAGACACCGGTAGCTAGCTGGCTAGGACACCGGTAGCTATCTGGCTAAGACACCGGTAGCTATCAGGCTAAGACACCGGTAGCTATCAGGCTAAGGCACCGGTAGCTATCTGGCTAAGACACCGGTAGCTATCTGGCTAAGACACCGGTAGCTATCAGGCTAAGACACCGGTAGCTATCAGGCTAAGACACCGGTAGCTATCAGGCTAAGACACCGGTAGCTAGCTGGCTAAGACACCGGTAGCTAGCTGGCTAAGACACCGGTAGCTATCAGGCTAAGACACCGGTAGCTATCAGGCTAAGACACCGGTAGCTAGCTGGCTAAGACACCGGTAGCCAGCTGGCTAGAAGGACTGTGTACTAGACTCCGGTACACAGCAGGCGGGAGGAGGGGGTGACGCCGGTAGCTAGCTAGCTAGGATGCTGGTAGACATTGTCTTTCGACCCGGGAAAACTCTGATAATACTTTTTATTTCCCGTTTGACCCACATTTTAATCACTTAGACAATCACAGGAAATCCAGAACATCAGAAGTGTCACGCTAAGCGCAGCATCGTATTAGTGGAAACCAACACTGTTCTCAGGATAGACCTGGTTGTAGTGTAGCATGTTAGCTAACCCTAACCCTTTTCCTAACCTTAACCTTATTCTCCTAACCCTCTGGGGGCAGGGTGGGCCAGTGCCCTGTGACAACAATTTTGGACCCCCTTGTGGCCCCCCTAAATGTGGGGTATGAAATAATTTTCATAAGTTTTGCAATCGTTCTTTTTTTACATCCGTTATTAGACAGTGGCAACGTGGAAAACTAATTAAACCCACACATTTACTAGAGGGACATGGTCTTTTGTCTACTAATGCCTGCAATGAAGTGAAGAATATATTGCAACAATAATGTCTAATGTAACTGGCCCCTCTAACAGTACATCTGGTCCCAGCTTGGCCCCCCCCAGTTGATAGGGTCTAGAACCTCCACTGAACCCGCCACGTTAATTCTCCTAATTCTCCCTGCTGCTTAAGTTCTCCTAACCTACTACGAAAAGGTATTTCTGCTAGTTAAAACTAGCAGTTCTGCCCTGGGAACAGTCTTGGTTTTCACTAATGCGATACTGGCACGCAAACATGAAGATGGCGTGCTCGGGGTGGGCGACCCTCTGTCGTAATTTTCCCCTGACACCTTTCATTTCTCCCTGTCCCGCTTTCTCTTCCTCACCTCCCGCAACCACTGCCTTCATTTTCTTTTCTCTTTCAGTTTTCCTCTCCCCTCCATCTCTCCTCTCTTCCTAGTTCATCCCCCCATTTTCCCTCTTGTTCACTCAATTCATAATTGAATAACGCAGACATCACACACAGCACACACACACACACACACACACACACACACACACACACACACACACACACACACACACACACACACATATAAACACACACATAAACCCACACCCACACACACACACACTCTTAGTGCACTGACTGAGCTGGTTCCGAGCCCGACCCATCCCAGCCCATCTGGCAGCCTGTTACCATGCCTACGGGCCCAATCAATGGCGGCTGGTCTATATATAACCCATAATAGTCTTACCTCCTGTGACTGTAACTAAGGGTGAACTGGGAGAGAACAGCATCCATACACTGTGTCTGAAATGGCACCCTGTTCCCTATTCTCTACCAGGGCCCACAAGGATCGGGTCAAAAGCAGTGCACTATATGGGGAATAGGGTGCCAGCCCACAGGGCACAAACTGGTTGAATCAACGTTGTTTCAATGTAATTTGTCAATGTACTTTGACGTGGAACTCACGTTGAAATTACATTGGATTTGAAAAAAAAGTTATCAACGCAAACCGTTGTTTTGAGGTGGAATTTCAATCACATGATTTTGTCAGCATTCTAAGACATTTTTTACAAAGACAAACCTTGTACCTTTGAAACAATGTCAAATTTTCAACATTATATCCACTATCAGAAAAAAACAATAGGCTTGACAGCGCCTCCTACTGGAGAGTTGATCTACCTACAGCACCTCCTACTGGATAGTTGATCTATCTACAGCACCTCCTACTGGAAAGTTGATCTACCTACAGCACCTCCTACTGGAGAGTTGATCTACCTACAGCACCTCCTACTGGAGAGTTGATCTATCTACAGATACCCCTTCGGTCTTCCATCCAGGGTTTTAAGGGTTTTTAAGAAAATTTCCCAGGACATAGACATATCTGATATTGGCAGAAAGCTTAAATTCTTGTTAATCTAACTGCACTGTCCTATTTACAGTAGCTATTACAGTGAAATAATACCATGCTATTGTTTGAGGAGAGTGCACAGTTTTGAGCATGAAAAGTTATTATTAAACAAATTAGGCACATTTGGGTAGTCTTGATACAAATTTTGAACAGAAATACAATGGTTCATTGGATCAGTCTAAAACTTTGAAAATACACTGCTACACTGCAAAATCTAAATTGCACCTGGGCTGGAATAATACATTATGGCCTTTCTCTTGCATTTCAAAGATGATGGTACAAAAACATTACAAAAGAAAGGTTAGTTTTTCTTTGTATTATCTTTTACCAGATCTAATGTGTTATATTCGCCTACATTCCTTTCACATTTCCATCAACTTCAAACTGGTACCAAGAATATGCATATCCTTGCTTCAGAGCGTGAGCTACAGACAGTTAGATTTGGGTATGCCATTTTAGGCAAAAAAAAATATTTAATTAACAGCTATTGTTTCAAGTCAACCCAGAGTTCAACAAAAAAATAGACAATACATATACATTTGGTTGATTTCAAATGTAATCTTCAAGTTAATCGTGAATATGTTTGATTCACATCTCCATCCCAATCAAAAAATCTAAGTTTAACAATAGAACTAAATCAAATCAAACTTTATTTAAAGTACATTTCAAGTTTGATTAGATTAGATGTAGTTATATTCTTTAATATAGATTTTTTTTATTGAGAAGGAGAAGTGAATCCAACATATTAATTATTATTTAGTAAAAAAGCTGAATATTGAATTGTGTTTGGTTGTCAATGCAACCAAATATCAACATCTGAAAAAGATGTACAGTGCCTTCAGAAAATATAGTGAAAATAAGGAAGACTGTACAGAATAAAAAATATACCACAATACTGCAAAGAAATGTGGCAAAGCAATTCACTTTTTGTCATGAATACAAAGTGTTATGTTTGGGGCAAATCCAATACAACACATTACTGAGTACTACTCTTCATATTTTCAAGCATAGGGGTGGCTGCATCATGTTATGGGTATGCTTGTAATCGTTAAGGACTGGGGAGTTTTTCAGGAAAAATCCAGGTTCAGGAAAACCTAGTTCAGTCTGCTTTCCACCAGACACTGGGCGATGAATCTGCCTTTCAGCAGGACAATAACCTAAAACACAAGGCCAAATCTACACTGGAGTTGCTTACCAAGAAGACAGTGAATGTTCCTGGTCGAGTTACAGTTTTGACTTAAATCTACTTGAAAATCTATGACAAGACCCGAAAATGGTTATCTAGCAATGATCAAACAACCAATTAGACAGAGCTTGAAGAATTATAAAAAAAAAAAAATGAATGGTCAAGTGTTGCATAATCAAGGTGTGTAAAGCTCTTAGAGACTTACCCAGAAAGACTCACATCTGTAATCACTACCAAAGGCACTTCTACAAAATATTGACTCAGGGGTGTGAATAATTATGTAAATTAGATCTTTCTGTATTTCAATTTCAATAAATATGCAAAAACTTCTAAAAACATGTTTTCACTTTGTCATTATGGGTTATTGTGTGTTAGATGGGTGATCAAAAAAATCATTTTAATTCCATTTTGAATTCAGGTTGTAACACAACAAAATGTGGAATAGGTTGAGGGGTGTGACTACTTTGTAAAGGCAGTAATAGAGCGGAGAAAGAGAGCTGAGGAGAGGCAGATGAAGAGCATGTCACACAGCAGGGAGCCACCCAACCCTGTCACAACCCCATCACAACACACACACACACAACAATGCTCACGCACGCACACACACGCACACGTAACAGTAATACACACGTCACAGTAGTACACACACACACACTCATTGCTGGCAGAAAGAGACAGGAGATCAGGGAGAGACAGTATCTGATCTGGCTCAAACACAATGGCTTGTGTAACAGACAGCATGGTCAGGGCAATCTCCATTCTGTCCTTCCAGAACCTTCGTCCCACCTCTATTGAAGCCTCTCAAACAGATGATCGTCTCCTCTGTTTACCTGTCTGCACTAAACATGAGAGGAGACAAGACGCTGTGTTTGTGTGTGTGTGTGTGTGTGTGTGCGTGTGTATGTGAGAGAGAGAGAGAGAGAGAGGCTGGAATATCAATGATGTTCACACAGTGAGTTATTTTAGTCTCTTCAGTGAAGTGCTGCAGGCAGATATAGCTACTGCAGATATAGCTACTACAGATATAGTTACTGCAGATATAGTTACTGCAGATATAGTTACTGCAGACATAGCTACTACAGATATAGCTACTGCAGATATAGTTACTGCAGATATAGCTACTACAGATATAGCTACTGCAGATATAGTTACTGCAGATATAGCTACTGCAGATATAGCTACTACAGATATAGTTACTGCAGATATAGCTACTGCACATATAGCTACTGCAGATATAGTTACTGCAGATAAAGTTACTGCAGATATAGCTACTACAGAAATATATACTGCAGATATAGCTACTGCAGATATAGTTACTGCAGATATAGCTACTGCAGATATAGCTACTGCAGATATAGTTACTGCAGATAAAGTTACTGCAGATATAGTTACTGCAGCTATAGCTACTACAGATAAAGTCACTGCAGATATAGTTACTACAGAAATACATACTGCAGATATAGCTACTGCAGATATAGCTACTGCAGATAAAGTTACTGCAGATATAGCTACTGCAGATATAGCTACTACAGAAATACATAATGCAGATATAGCTACTGCAGATAAAGCTTCTGCAGATAAAGTTACTGCAGATATAGCTACTGCAGATATAGCTACAACAGAAATACATACTGCAGATATAGCTACGGCAGATAAAGCTTCTGCAGATATAGTTACTGCAGATATAGTTACTGCAGCTATAGCTACTACAGATATAGCTACTACAGAAATACATACTGCAGATATAGCTACTGCAGATATAGCTACTGCAGATATAGCTACTGCAGATATAGTTACTGCAGATATAGTTACTGCAGCTATAGCTACAACAGATATAGCTACTGCAGATATAGCTACTGCAGATATAGTTACTGCAGATATAGTTACTGCAGCTATAGCTACTGCAGATAAAGTTACTGCAGATAAAGTTACTGCAGACATAGCTACTACAGAAATATATACTGCAGATATAGCTACTGCAGATATAGCTACTGCAGACATAGCTACTGCAGACATAGCTACTGCAGACATAGCTACAGCAGACAAAGCTACTGCAGATATAGCTACTGCAGATATATATACTGCAGATATAGCTACTGCAGATATAGCTACTACAGATATAGCTACTACAGATATATATATACTGCAGATATAGCTACTGCAGATATATCTACTGCAGATATAGTTACTGCAGATATAGCTACTGCAGATATTGCTACTGCAGATATAGCTACTGCAGATATAGCTACTGCAGATAAAGCTACTACAGATATAGTTACTACAGATATAGCTACTGCAGACATAGCTACTGCAGACATTGCTACTGCAGATATAGCTACTACAGATATATATACTGCAGATATAGCTACTGCAGATATAGCTACTGCAGACATAGCTACTGCAG
The DNA here is from genome assembly GCA_030435695.1 of Brachymystax lenok tsinlingensis. Lineage (NCBI taxonomy): Eukaryota > Metazoa > Chordata > Actinopteri > Salmoniformes > Salmonidae > Brachymystax > Brachymystax lenok. The sequence continues at coordinate 6,876,231 of CM059787.1, read as the reverse complement.
ACATATCTACTGCAGACATAGCTACTGCAGACAAAGCTACTGCAGATATAGCTACTGCAGATATAGCTACTGCAGATATAGCTACTGCAGATATAGCTACTGCAGATAAAGCTACTGCAGACAAAGCTACTGCAGATATAGCTACTGCAGATATAGCTACTTCAGATATAGCTACTGCAGATATATCTACTGCAGATATAGTTACTGCAGACATAGCTACTGCAGATATTGCTACTGCAGATATAGCTACTGCAGATATATCTACTGCAGATAAAGCTACTACAGATATAGTTACTGCAGATATAGCTACTGCAGATATAGCTACTGCAGATAAAGCTACTACAGATATAGTTACTACAGATATAGCTACTGCAGATATAGCTACTGCAGATATAGTTACTGCAGATATAGCTACTGCAGATATAGCTACTGCAGATATAGCTACTGCAGATATAGCTACTGCAGATATTGTTACTGCAGATATAGCTACTGCAGAAATATATACTGCAGATATAGCTACTGCAGATATAGCTACTGCAGACATAGCTACTGCAGACATAGCTACTGCAGACATAGCTACTGCAGACAAAGCTACTGCAGATATAGCTACTGCAGATATATCTACTGCAGATATAGCTACTGCAGATATAGCTACTGCAGACATAGCTACTGCAGACATAGCTACTGCAGACATATCTACTGCAGACATAGCTACTGCTGACAAAGCTACTGCAGACAAAGCTACTGCAGATATAGCTACTGCAGATATAGCTACTGCAGATATATCTACTGCAGATATAGTTACTGCAGATATAGCTACTGCAGATATTGCTACTGCAGATATAGCTACTGCAGATATAGCTACTGCAGATAAAGCTACTGCAGATATAGTTACTGCAGATATAGCTACTGCAGATATAGCTACTGCAGATAAAGCTACTGCAGATATAGTTACTGCAGATATAGCTACTGCAGATATAGCTACTGCAGATATAGCTACTGCAGATATAGCTACTGCAGATATAGTTACTGCAGATATTGTTACTGCAGACATAGCTACTGCAGAAATATATACTGCAGATATAGCTACTGCAGATATAGCTACTGCAGACATAGCTACTGCAGACATAGCTACTGCAGACATAGCTACTGCAGACAAAGCTACTGCAGATATAGCTACTGCAGATATATCTACTGCAGATATAGCTACTGCAGATATAGCTACTGCAGATATAGCTACTGCAGATAAAGCTACTGCAGACATAGCTACTGCAGACATATATACTGCAGATATAGCTACTGCAGATATAGCTACTGCAGACATAGCTACTGCAGACATAGCTACTGCAGACATAGCTACTGCAGACAAAGCTACTGCAGATATAGCTACTGCAGATATATCTACTGCAGATATAGCTACTGCAGATATAGCTACTGCAGATATATCTACTGCAGATATAGCTACTGCAGATATAGCTACTGCAGATAAAGCTACTGCAGATATAGTTACTGCAGACATAGCTACTGCAGACATAGCTACTGCAGACAAAGCTACTGCAGATATAGCTACTGCAGATATATCTACTGCAGATATAGCTACTGCAGATATATCTACTGCAGATATAGCTACTGCAGATATAGCTACTGCAGATATAGCTACTGCAGATAAAGCTACTGCAGATATAGTTACTGCAGATATAGCTACTGCAGATATAGCTACTGCAGATATAGCTACTACAGATATAGCTACTACAGATATAGCTACTGCAGATATAGCTACTACAGATATAGCTACTGCAGATATAGCTACTACAGATATAGCTACTGCAGATATAGCTACTACAGATATACTGTAGCTACTGCAGATATAGCTACTACAGATATACTGTAGCTACTGCAGATATAGTTACTGCAGCTCAGACTTCATTCATACATCTGTCTCGCTCCATCTCTACACCTCTACATATCTCTCTCTCTCTACTTGTTTTCTTTGTATACCTCTGTCTATCTACCTTTCTCTCTCTCTACCTATCTATTCCTACCTCTACCTCTCTCTATCTACCTCTCTCTGTCTACTACTCTCTCTCTACCTCTCTCTACTTCTCACTCTCTCTTTACCTCTCTCTCTCAATTCAAATGGCTATATTGGCATGGGAAACATATGTTTACATTGCCAAAGCAAGTGAAATAGATAATAAAACAAAAGTGAAATTATGGTTATCTACAGTGTTATGATGACGTGCAAATAGTTAAAGTACAAAAGGAAACATAAATAAATGTAAATATGGGTTGTATTTACAATGGTGTTTGTTCTTCACTGGTTGCCCCTTTTCTTGTGGCAACAGGTAACAAATGTTGCTGCTGTGATGGCACACTGTGGTATTTCACCCAATAGATATGGGAGTTTGTTTTGGAATTCTCTCTCTCCATGTATTTCTCTCTCTCCAGTATGTTTACCTTGTTTACCTGTGTCTGACTGTCTAGAAAGGACACAGAGACATAGCACAACAAATCATTGTCATCTCTCTTTTTGTCAGCATCTTCCTCCTCTCTCTGAGAGATACCACAGCATCTTCCTCCTCTCTCTCTCTCTGAGAGATACCACAGCATCTTCCTCCTCTCTCTCTCTCTCTCTCTCTCTCTCTCTCTCTCTCTCTCTCTCTCTCTCTCTCTCTCTCTCTGAGAGTTACCACAGCATCTTCCTCCTCTCTCTCTTTCT
>CM059787.1:6856012-6868512 GCA_030435695.1 Brachymystax lenok tsinlingensis | reverse complement strand
TTATGGGGTTATTGTGTGTAGACTGATGAGGAAAACATTTAATTGAATCAATTTTAGAATAAGGCTGTAACTTAACAAAATTTGGAAAAAGTGAAAGGGTCAGAATACTTTCCAAATGCTCTGATTGGTTAATTAACTCCAATATAAAAACAATACAATTCTAAGCTAATCCAATCTGTTATATTTGAGATGGTCGTTCCAGTTTATATGTTTAAGGTAGTCTCATATCTTAGTCTTCTCAACCCGGCAGTCATTCTGAATGTAGGTGATAAAATATTATAAATGTTGGATATCCCCACTCTGGCTGGATTCCAATAGGAATGACAGCATACTGTGACTTGCAGGCCTTATTTTGCATGTAAACCATGAGTTTCTGGCCACTGTATTAGGGTAAAACTAGGCCCTCTAAATAAGGCCTTATGAATGATGTGTTGTACGTGCTATAGAATTTAATTTGAAAGATCATATATTAGCTTAGAATCTTGTGAAGGCTGTAAATGTGAAGGCTGTAAATGGATGAATATAACAACCATGTCTCTTTCACTAACTAACAAATACAGTCATGTGTGATAACTCTACAATTCACTCGAAAGGCAAGGCACTGTGGGAAATAAGCAAAAAAGGCTTTACACTAAGCAGTGTGTTAATTTAAAACTGAAAAGTGTGGAACTGTATAAACACTAGACCAGTGTTAAATTTAACACTATCAGTGTTGATTTAACATTAGAGAATTTTCTATGAAGGTCTCAGTGAACACCATAACAGTGTACATTTAACACTGACCTATTGTAAACATGTAATTCTTAAGTGTTTAATACAAGGTATTAGTGAACACCGTAACAGTGTACATTTAACACTGACCTATTGTAAACATGTAATTCTTAAGTGTTTAATACAAGGTATTAGTGAACACCATAACAGTGTACATTTAACACTGAGTTAGTCTTACATGATAAGACTGCTGGTGTTGGAAAGCATCGGTGTTGAAAGGGCAACACTTTGAAAAGTGTAAATTCAACACTTTACGGTGGTTCTCCTATAAACACATTAAAAGTGTGAAATTGAACACCTACAGTGTTAAATTTACAGAACGAATTTTGCTGAGTAATGCCGTTCAGACACAAACTAGCCCGTTGCTTACAAAGACATGTTCTCCTCGATTACAATTCAAATAAACGCAAAAATGTGAAACGATTGAATGATTAAACTGAATTTCTTATCTGAAAAAAAGATGTTTGCTTGTGTTATCGTATCCAATTGACAACATCAAGGGGTTTCAAATAGGTCAATACATGCATGGAGAACACTTTCCACGGTATCAATCAAACTGATCAGCATCAGTCATATCAACAAATAAATAATGATTTTCCACCACAGAGACGGGGCTGCGAATGACATATTTCCAATAATAGCCACACAGAAAAGGAGACAGAGAAACACTTGCTTTGGCAATGTTAACATATGTTTCCCATGCCAATAAAGCCCCTTGAATAGAATCGAAACAGAGAGATGGATAGACGCGCACCGACTTATACTTATTTCCCTGCAGTAAATGATAGTTTTCCATAGTTTGCTTACCTAAGAGGCTCACTAAGGATTCTGTCACCTCCAGTCTTGCTGCGTGTATTTTCCCCAGAGAACTGAAGAATGGGTTTCAGTAAAACAGTAGCCAGTGTAGTGTAGACTCGGGACCTTTTTCTCTTCCCTGATGGCTATCAGACACCGCAGTTTACGCAGAACAGCGCAGACCCGCACCTTCTTTGTTGTCCCGTGGATCTCTCCTCCACCACCACCAGTACCAGTGAGCGTATGTGTGCTTGAGAGAGAGAGAGAGAGAGAGAAAGAGAGAGAGAGCGTGCATGGAGGCTGGGCTGGGCTGGGCAGCAGCTGCTCGCTCTATTCCCCTCCCTCTCTTCTCCTCTCTCCCTCCCTCCCTCCCTCCCTCCCTCCCTCCCTCCATCTCTTCTCCTCTCTCCCTCACTCCCTTCCTCCCCTCCCTCTCTTCTCCTCTCTCCCTCCCTCCCTCCCTCCCTCCATCTCTTCTCCTCTCTCCCTCACTCCCTTCCTCCCCTCCCTCTCTTCTACTCTCTCCCTCCCTCACTCCCTCCATCTCTTCTCCCTCCTCCTCCCTCCCTCCCTCCCTCCCTCCCTCCCTCCCTCCATCTCTTCTCTCCTCTCCCTCCCTCCCTCCCTCCCTCCCTCCATCTCTTCTCCTCTCTCCCTCCCTCCCTCCCTCCATCTCTTCTCCTCTCTCCCTCACTCCCTTCCTCCCTCCCTCTCTTCTCCTCCCTCCTCCCTCCCTCTCCCTCCCTCCCTCCCTCCTCCATCTCTTCTCCTCTCTCCCTCCCTCCCTTCCTCCCCTCCCTCTCTTCTCCTCCCTCCCCTCCCTCTCTTCTGTCGTGCCGTGATTTTCATTGAGCCGTCACTCATTGTGATTCAGTCCCACACTTCGGGCTCGTGCTACAGACAAGCACCCCCACCTCACACGCAGCACTCCCCCACCTCACACGCAGCACCCCCACCTCACACGCAGCACCCCCACCTCACACGCAGCACCCCCAGCCCACAAGACACTCTGAGCTGTCAGGTCCCACATTAAAAATATACTACAGTTTACTATAAAATACTACTACAGTACTTACCATAGAAGTTTGTAGTAAACTGTAGTACACTGTATAATACTATAGCACAGACTAGTATCCCTCGAGCATGTGTAGTACTTACTATATAATGTTCTAGAATACTATAGTGAATACTACAGTATTATCAGCTAAAACACTACGGTCCGCAAAAACATGACGACTGTTTAACTATAGAAAATACTACAGTATTTAATATACCCTGCCTATTCCCCCTCCCCCCATATGCCACTTTATGCCACCCATAAGTGAGAAACCTACAAAACATGCCAAATATAGACCATTATTGTGTTCCATGTAAATTACAGAACAAAGCAGAAGCTCTGCGCTATCTGTTCAGACACCAGTCCTACCTACTGGTTATGAAACATTGGCTATTTTAATATTTCTCCAGTAGGTTTTCTGAAGGAGAAAACTTCCACTTTATGTCAAAGATAATTTTGTGTTTATACTGTAGTTAACTGTAAATTCTACAGTATACTACATTCTGCAAAAACAATACATTAATTACTATAGTACAGTACCGTTTTCTTTTACTACAGTATAAATACTACAGTAATACTACAGTAAAGTCCGCAAACACGCTACAGTGAATACTAGTATGTTTTCTTGTGGGGGCACAGTTTTGAGAGGCATTTACCTCAATCATTATTCAACAAAGGGGTGGGCGGATTAGAGCAACAGGAGCAGGAGGAAGAGCAGGTGGATGAGGAGGAGCAGGGGGAGGAGGAGCAGGGGGAGGAGGAGGAGCAGGGGAGGAGGAGCAGAGGGATGAGGAGGAGCAGGGGAGGAGGAGCAAGTGGATGAGGAGGAGCAGGGGAGGAGGGAGGAGCAGGGGGAGGAGGAGCAGGATGTGGTGAGCAGCAGGAGGAATGAGCAGGAAGAGGAGGAGAAGCAGGAGGAGCGGAGGAGTGAGCAGGAGTAAGAGTGAGCAGGAGGAGGAGCATGAGGAGCATGAGGAGGAGGAGCATGAGGAGGGCTGAGCAGGAGGACATGAAGGAAAGAGCAGGAAAAGGACGGAGCAAGATGAGAGGAGGAGTATGCCAACAATCTTAATACAAATAAAAGGTGCAAGGTGGAACCAAATAATGTTCTTGAGAGCGATGCCATAGGGGAACCATGTTAGGCTCTCTGAGGAACTATAGATGGGATGGTTCTTTAAAGATCTATACAAAAATCCCAAACCAGAAATGTTTGGGCCCTCCAGGACCAGAATTGAATAGCCCTGCTGTAGGGTTTTTAGGCCCTAATTTACATATTTCACAGTTTAATTTTCTCGTTACCAGTACACCCATGACTGTTTGCTCGTGGTAGAGAAATGGTTGTTGCATTCGTACATTTTCAGTCCTGTGACCTGAACCAAGTGAGTGAACATGTTGTCATTAAACTTTTATTATTTAAGATAAATCAATATATATTTCATAAGGCCCTCTTCTGAGAGGCTAGTTTTATCCTAATGCAGTGGCCTGAAACATCTAGTTTACAGGCCACATCAGGCCTGCAAGTCACATTATGCTGGCTTGCAAAGTGACGTGTATCCCTCCAGCCAGAGTGGGGATATCCAACAGTTGGAGAAAAACATGTACCCACAACCTGCATTCAGAATGACTGCCTGGGTTGGGGAGACTAAGATATTTATTTTTATTTATTTTTATTTCACATTTATTTAACCAGGTAGGCAAGTTGAGAACAAGTTCTCATTTACAACTGCGACCTGGCCAAGATAAAGCAAAGCAGTTCGACACATACAACAACACAGAGTTACACATGGAGTAAAACAAACATACAGTCAATAATACAGTAGAAAAACAAATCTAAATGCAATGTGTGCAAATGAGGTAAGATAAGGAAGGTAAGGCAATAAATAGGCCATGGTGGCGAAGTAATTACAATATAGCAATTAAACACTGGAATGGTAGATGTGCAGTAGATGAATGTGCAAAGTATAAATACTGGGGTGCAAAGGAGCAAGATAAATACATGACTACGGTAGGGGATGAGGTAGTTGGTTGGGCTATTAACAGATGGGCTATGTACAGGTGCAGTGATCTGTGAGCTGCTCTGACAGCTGGTGCTTAAAGCTAGTGAGGGAGATAAGTGTCTCCAGTTTCAGTGATTTTTGTAGTTAGTTTCAGTCATTGGCAGCAGAGAACTGGAAGGAAAGACGGCCAAAGGAGGAATTGGCTTTGGGGGTGACCAGTGAGATATACCTGCTGGAGCGCGTGCTACAGGTGGGTGCTGCTATGGTTACCAGCGAGCTGAGATAAGGCGGGGCTTTACCTAGCAGGGACTTGAAGATGACCTGGAGCCAGTCGGTTTGGCAACAAGTATGAAGTGAGGGCCTGCCCACGAGAGCATACAGGTCGCAGTGGTGGGTAGTATATGGGGCTTTGGTGACAAAACAGATGGCACTGTGATAGACTGCATCCAATTTGTTGAGTAGAGTATTGTAGGCTATTTTGTAAATGACATCGCCGATTTCGAGTATCGGTAGGATGGTCAGTTTTACGAGGATATGTTTGGCAGCATGAGTGAAGGATGCTTTGTTGCGAAATAGGAAGGCAATTCTAGATTTTATTTTGGATTGGAGATGTTTGATGTGTGTCTGGAAGGAGAATTTACAGTCTAACCAGACACCTAGGTATTTGTAGTTGTGCACATAATCTAAGTCAGAACCGTCCAGAGTAGTGTTGCTGGACGGGCGGGCAGGTGCGGGCAGCGATCGGTTGAAGAGCATGCATTTAGTTTTACTTGCATTTAAGAGCAGTTGGAGGCCACGGAAGGAGTGTTGTATGGCATTGAAGCTCATCTGGAGGGTAGTTAACACAGTGTCCAAAGAAGGGCCAGAAGTATACAGAATGGTGTCGTCTGCGTAGAGGTGGATCAGAGACTCACCAGCAGCAAGAGCGAGATGAGACTACCTTAAACATCTAAATTGGAACAAACATTTCATTAGCGCGTGCAATAAGTCCAAGTAACGGATTGGAATAGTTTAAAAAGCATGAGATGAATTAATCAATGTGCATGCCAAAACAGAGATATTGAAACAAACAATTATAAAAAGCAAACTGCAATAGAGCCTGCTGGGAAATATAATAATGATGGGCGTGGTTTTTGTTCAACTGGTTATTAACACCAGCACTGGGGTTCTTTTACACCAATTTAACTCTTTACAGTGTTCATTTAACTCTTGAATTAACACTGGAAATGTTACACTGAAGAATCAACACTAGTTAATTAACACTGGCCAATTTGCTGTGTGCTATGAAAGGGACACACCTGCAAGCTTCCATACATTTCAAGAACCTTTTAGAATTCTGAAGAACTGTAGATGCCACGTCAAGAACTCCCCACGCCCCCTTCCCCACTTAACTCAAAGGTTCTTTATCGGACAAGAGTTTTCCAAGAAACCTTAATAGCTGAGAAAGAACCAGTTAAGAACATTCATTTATTTCAGTGTAATACCTCCTACACGCACACACACACACACACACACACACTGCGTATACTACCTCCTACAACCTCCTGCATTACATAAACAATACTGGATCATCGTCACACTCTTATTTTTAGTCTATTCTATTTATGTAATGACTTCAGTTGTTCTAGTCTATTCTATTTATGTAATGACTTCAGTTGTTCCAGGCCTGACAATCTTGGAGTTGGTTTCCAAACAGTTGTTGCAGATTGTCAAAGACAAGACTGTTAATTTAAAGATACTATGGATGAGTAACCTGTCATTCAAGACTGTTAATTTAAAGATACTATGGATGAGTAACCTGTCATTCAAGACTGTTAATTTAAAGATACTATGGATGAGTAACCTGTCATTCAAGACTGTTAATTTAAAGATACTATGGATGAGTAACCTGTCATTCAAGACTGTTAATTTAAAGATACTATGGATGAGTAACCTGTCATTCAAGACTGTTAATTTAAAGATACTATGGATGAGTAACCTGTCATTCAAGACTGTTAATTTAAAGATACTATGGATGAGTAACCTGTCATTCAAGACTGTTAATTTAAAGATACTATGGATGAGTAACCTGTCATTCAAGACTGTTAATTTAAAGAGACTAGCAATTTAACACTGGAATGGTAAATGTGCAGTAGTAGGTTTTACTAGCGTTTAAGAGCAGTTGGAGGCCACGGAAGCAGTGTTGTATGGCATTGAAACTCGTTGTCCAAAGAAGGGCCAGAAGTACACAGAATGGTGTCGTCTGCATAGAGGTGGATCAGAGAATCCCTGGCAGCAAGAGCGACATCATTGATGTATACAGAGTAGAGAGTCGGCCCAAGAATTGAACCCTGTGGCACCCCCATAGAGACTGCCAGAGGCCCGGACAACAGGCCCCCGATTTAACACACTGAACTCTGTCTGCAAAGTAGTTGGTGAACCAGGTGAGGCAATCATTAGAGAAACCAAGGCTGTTGAGTCTGCCGATAAGGATGTGGTGATTGACAGAGTCGAAAGCCTTGGCCAGGTCAATGAATACGGCTGCACAGTAATGTCTCTTATCGATGGCGGTTATGATATCGTTTAGTACCTTGAGCGTGGCTGAAGTGCACCCGTGACCAGCTCGGAAACCGGATTGCACAGAGGGAGAAGGTACGGTGGGATTCGAAGTGGTCAATGATCTGTTTATTAACTAGGCTTTCGAAGACTTTAGAGAGGCAGGGCAGGATGGATATAGGTCTATAGAAATTTGGGTCTAGAGTGTCACCCCCTTTGAAGAGGGGGATGACCGCGGCAGCTTTCCAATCTTTTGGGATCTCGGACGACACTAAAGAGATGTTGAGCAGACTGGTAATAGGAGTTGCAACAATGGCGGCAGATACTTTTAAAAAGAGAGGGTCCAGATTATCTAGTCCAGCTGATTTGTACGGGTCCAGAGACTATGGATGAGTAACCTGTCATTCAAGACTGTTAATTTAAAGAGACTATGGATGAGTAACCTGTCATTCAAGACTGTTAATTTAAAGAGACTGGATGAGTAACCTGTCATTCAAGACTGTTAATTTAAAGAGACTATGGTTGGAGTAATCTGTCATTCAAGACTGTTAATTTAAAGAGACTATGGTTGGAGTAACCTGTCATTCAGGCTGGTCACTTCACCCCTACCTACACGTATACAGCCTGGAGGGGTGTTTTGGGTCATTGTCATGTTGAAAAATGAATGATAGTCCCACTAAGTGTAAACCAAATGGGATGGCGTATCGCTGCAGAATGCTGTGTTAGCCATGCTGGTTACGCGTGCCTTGAACTCTAAATAAATCACAGACAGTGTCACTAGCAAAGCATCCCCACACCATCACACCACCTCCTCCATGCTTCACGGTGGGAACCACACATGCGGAGACCATCCGTTCACCTACTCTGCGTCTCACAAAAACACAGCGGTTGGAACCAAAAATCTCAAATTTGGACTCATCAAACCAAAGGACAGATTTCCACCAGTCAAATGTCCATTGCTCGTGTTTCTTGGCCCAAGCAAGTCTCTTCTTATTATTGGTGTCCTTTGTAGTGGTTTCTTAGAAGCAAATCGACCATGAAGGCCTGATTCACCCAGTCTCCTCTGAACAGTTGATGTTGAGATGTGTCTGTTACTTGAACCATGTGAAGCATTTATTTGGGCTGCAATCTGAAGTGCAGTCAACTCTAATGAACTTATCCTCTGCAGCAGAGGTAACTCTCATGAGAGCCAGTTTCATCACAGCGCTTGAGGGTTTTTGCTTCTGCACTTTAAGAAACTTTCAAAGTTTTTGAAATTTTCCGGATTGACTGACCTTCATGTCTTAAAGTAATGATTGACTGACGTTTCTCTTCGCGTATTTGAGCTGTTCTTCTGTATACCACCCCTACCTTGTCACAACACAACTGATTGACTCAAACGCATTAACTTCTTAGGGAGCGGCAGCATAGGTGACAGTTTTGGAGAGTCTGGCGTGCCCAAAGTAAAATGCCTGCCACTCAGGCCCAGAAAATATACACATAATTAGTACTATTGGATAGGAAACACTCTGAAGTTTCTACAAGTGTTAAAATAATGTATGTGAGTATAACAGAACTGATATAGCAGTTTTTTTTTTGTAAATGACCTTCTTCTCCAGGCTGCCTATTTATTTGTATTTTACCTAGGACTGAGACTGCAGTACCTATGGCTTCCACTAGATGTCAACAGTCTTTAAACAAAGCCTGGAATGTCTAGCAGTAAGCAGAACGGATAGGAAGAGGAAGTAGTCAGGGGACCACTTTTGTTTACAACGTTTGACGGGCGCGAGATTGTGAACGCTCGCTCACCACTTTAGTTTACTTTCCTATTGCTCACGTTATCGTCCGGTTGAAATATTACAGTAAATTTACATAAAAGGATACCTAAGGATACATTAAAAATGATGTTTGATTTGTTTGTATAATTTGAACGTGTTCTCTTCACGGTTCAATGGGCGACTCAACGGTGGATTTTATGATCATAACGCGCGCCAACCAAACAGAGATGTATGGATATAATAAATGACTTTTTCTAACAAAAGAACCATTGGATGTCTTCGTTGTACACTTGGGAAGCCCTCAGCAGAAGTTCTTCGAAAGGTAAGTGATCTTTTTTAGCTCTTATATGGGTTTTGTGTGACCCGAGCTGGATATGAATTTATGCTAATGTGGAAAATATATGAGGTGCTATCCTCAAACAATCAAATGTTGTGCTTTCACCGTAAGGCCTTTTTGAAATCTGACAACGCTGTGATATTGCCAAGAAGCAGAGCTTTTGATGACTTTGCCACAGTTGTATATTGATGAATGTTTAATAATTCAACTTTTGGATTTTGAATTTGGCGCCTTACATTTCGCCGGGTAGTGTCGGGAGTGGCCCGCCAGCGCGCCGCTACTCCCTAAGAAGAAAATGTATTCCATAAATTAACTTTCAATGAGGCACACCTGTTAATTGAAATGCATTCCAGGTGACTACCTCATGAAGCTGGTTGAGAGAATGCCAAGAGTGTGCAAAGCTGTCATGAAGGCAAAGGGTGGCTACTTTGAAGAATCTCAAATATAAAATATATTTTGATTTGTTTAACACTTTTTTGGTTGCTACATGATTCCATATGTGGTATTTCATAGTTTTGATGTCTTCACTATTATTCTACAATGTAGAAAATAATACAAATAAAGAAAAACCCTTGAATGAGTAGGTGTGTCCCAACTTTTGACTGTTACTGTGTATAGGAAATACTCCAATTAATGTTGTTCAGTTTAAAAGAATACCAAGATAAAACAATTGCTGACCCCATTTCAAACCAATGAATCTTCAGAACTTTAAAGCCAATTATTTCAGAATCCTCTTTTTACAGATCGTACCAAAGCTCTCGATTGGTTGTGTCCTAATTACCTCTCCTTCATCCTGAAGTGTGCACTCGTTCACTACTCCCCACAAATGTCAAAGCATTGGATTGGTGTAGACACAGGCTAGAAGGAGTTTCCATTTGCCAATCTTTTCCTTTCAAATCCATGGAGGCAAGTGAACAAGTGCACACTTCAGGAGAAAGGAAAGATTAGTAACACTATTGTAGTCAGAGTTGGACATTGGGCTGTCTGTAGTAACTATTGTAGTCAGAGTTGGACATTGGGCTGTCTGTAGTAACTATTGTAGACAGAGTTGGACATTGGGCTGTCTGTAGTAACTATTGTAGTCAGAGCTGGACATTGGGCTGTTTGTAGTAACGATTGTGGACAGAGTTGGACATTAGGCTGTTTGTAGTAACTATTGTAGACAGAGTTGGACATTGGGCTGTCTGTAGTAACTATTGTAGACAGAGTTGGACATTGGGCTGTCTGTAGTAACTATTGTAGACAGAGTTGGACATTGGGCTGTCTGTAGTAACTATTGTAGACAGAGTTGGACATTGGGCTGTTTGTAGTAACGATTGTGGACAGAGTTGGACATTGGGCTGTTTGTAGTAACTATTGTAGACAGAGTTGGACATTGGGCTGTTTGTAGTAACTATTGTAGACAGAGTTGGACAGAACCTTGGGAATATAGGGAATGAACAGCAATGACACTGTATTTTGGAAAGATATAGCAGCTGAGAATGGTTACAGTTATAATATGATGCAGTAGTTTGAGTTGGACATTTGGCTGTTTGGTTTAGATATTCAAATATTTCTGACGATGATCCAGTATTGCTTATGTAATGCAGGAGGTTGTAGGAGGTAGTGTGTGTGGCAGTGTGTGTGTGTGTGTGTGTGTGTGTGTGTGTGTGTGTGTGTGTGTGTGTGTGTGTGTGTGTGTGTGTGTGTGTGTGTGTGTGTGTGTGTGTGTGTGTGTGTGTGTGTGTGTGTGTGTGTGTGTGTGTGTGCGTGCGCGTGTAGGAGGTATTACACTGAAAGAAATTAATGTTCTTAACTGGTTCTTTCTCAGCTCTTAAGGTTTCTTGGAAAACTCTTGTCCGATAAAGAACCTTTGAGTTAAGTGGGGGAAGGGGCGTGGGGTGTTCTTGACGTGGCATCTACAGTTCTTCAGAATTCTAAAAGGTTATTGAAATGTATGGAAGCCTGCAGGTGTGTCCCTTTCATAGCACACAGCTGGTCAGTGTTAATTAACTAGTGTTGATTCTTCAGTGTAACATTTCCAGTGTTGATTCAAGAGTTCAATTAACACTCCAAAGAGTTAAATTACCACTTAGTGGTGTAAAAACAAAAACACTGTTGGTGTTAATAACCACCCATCATTATCATATTTCCCAGCAGGCTCTATTGCAGTTTGCTTTTTATAATTGTTTGTTTCAATATCTCTGTTTTGGCATGCACATTGATTGATTAATTCATCACATGCTTTTTAAACTATTCCAATCCGTTACTTGGACTTATTGCACGCGCTAATGAAATGTTTGTTCCAATTGAGATGTTTAAGGTAGTCTCATGTCTTAGTCTCCCCAACCCAGGCAGTCATTCTGAATGCAGGTTGCGGGTACATGTTTTTCTCCAACTGTTGGATATCCCCACTCTGGCTGGAGGGATACACGTCACTTTGCAAGCCAGCATAATGTGACTTGCAGGCCTGATGTGGCCTGTAAACTAGATGTTTCAGGCCACTGCATTAGGATAAAACTCTCAAAAGAGGGCCTTATGAAATATGTATTGATTTGTCTTAAAAGTTTAATGACATGTTCACTCACTTGGTTCAGGTCACAGGACAGAAAATGTACGAATTCAACAACTATTTCTCTACCAGGAGCAAACAGTCATGGGTGTACTGGTAACGAGAAAATTAAACTGTGAAATATGTAAATTAGGGCCTAAAAACCCTACAATTCTGGTCCTGGAGGGCCCAAACATTTCTGGTTTCAGATTTCTATGTGATCCTCCCTCTTCTCCTCTCCTCTATCCCCTCCTCATCACTTCTCCTCTCCTCTATCCCCTCCTCGTCACTTCTCCTCTCCTCTATCCCCTCCTCGTCACTTCTCCTCTCCTCTATCCCCTCCTCATCACTTCTTCTCTCCTCTATCCCCTCCTCATCACTTCTCTCCTTTATCCCCTCCTCATCACTTCTCCTCTCCTCTATCCCCTCCTCGTCACTTCTCCTCTCCTCTATCCCCTCCTTGTCACTTCTCCTCTCCTCTATCCCTCCTCGTCACTTCTCCTCTCCTCTATCCCTCCTCATCACTTCTCCTCTCCTCTATCCCCTCCTCGTCACTTCTCCTCTCCTCTATCCCTCCTCATCACTTCTCTCCTTTATCCCCTCCTCATCACTTCTCCTCTCCTCTATCCCCTCCTCGTCACTTCTCCTCTCCTCTATCCCCTCCTTGTCACTTCTCCTCTCCTCTATCCCCTCCTCGTCACTTCTCCTCTCCTCTATCCCC